>APFE031651826.1:0-13234 GCA_000404065.3 Pinus taeda
AATCTTTGGGTTTCCATGTAGCTTTTGAATTGTTTCCATAAATGCAGTAGAAACTATATTGGCTTTAAATGGATGTGATAATCCCCAAAAGTGTGCATACTTGGTAAGCTTGTCAACTACCACCATGATGACACTCTTTCCCTCAGACTTGGGTAGACCTATGATAAAATCCATTGAAACCTCTTCCCAACATTGGCTTGGAATGGATAAAGGTTGTAATAGACCCAGGGTCTTAATTGTATCAACTTTGTTTTGTTGGCAAACCAAGCATTCCGCCACAAGCTTTTGAATGTCCGATTTAAGGTCATCCCAAAAAAAATCCCTCTTAAACCAGTGGTAAGTTTTTAAAAATCCTAAGTACCCTCCTAATGGAGAAGTGTGCAATTCAATAAGAATCTTTTGTTTGAGTTGGGAATTCTTACAGAGGATAAGCGATATTTGTACCATAATGAATCATTTTTCCAGCTAAATGTATCAGATGTACTGGAATCTTGTTGTAACTTTTTAATAAGTTCCCACACTTCTTCATCATTCTTCCATTCCTCCCTTGCTTCATTTATGCAATATGGTTGGATAATAGAAATGGCACACAACAATGCTTCCACATCCTCATCCTTTCTTGAGAGTGCATCTACCACCACATTTTGCTTCCCTTTTTTGTAGATGATTTCAAAGTCATAACCCAACATCTTTGTGACCCACTTTTGTTGCTCTTCAGAGGATAATCTTTGTTCTAAAAAGTATTTTAAGGCTATCATGATCCATTTTTACCTTGAAGTGTCTTCCCATTAGGTAGGGTCGCCATTTCTTAAGTGCATGGAGTATTGCCAACATTTCCTTCTCATAAATAGCTTTGTGTAAAAAATTCCCTTGATTGGATGACTTTCAAAAGAAATGGGTCTTTCATCTTGCATCAAAACAACACCAATTCCATTTCCTGAAGCATCACATTCCACAATAAAGGTTTTTATGAAGTCCAGTGTAGCTAAGACTGTGCGGCACACGGTTTCCTTTAATATATTCGAAGGCCTTTGTTGCTTCTAGAGCCCATGAAAATGCATCTTTCATCAATAATGTTGTTAGAGGTGCTACTATTCTCCCATAATTCTTAACAAACCTGCGATAATACCCTGTCAACCCGAGAAATCCTTGCAGATGTTTTATGGATGTGGGGAATTTCCATTCCTTAATGGCTTTAATTTTGCTAGGGTCTACCTTAACACCTTCATGAGATACAATATGACCCAAATATTCCACCTCTTGTACTCCAAAGAAACAGTTGGAGGTTTTTGCATATAATTGTTTCTCCTCCAATAGTTTGAGCACCCTGTCAACATGTTGAACATAATCCTTCCAAGACTTACTGTAGATTAGTATATCATCAAAAAATACTAACACAAATTTTCTAAGGGTTTGAAAATGGAATTCATCAACCCTTGAAATGTAGAAGGTGCATTGGTAAGGCCAAAAGGCATGACCAAAAATTCATAATGACCCTCATGAGTTCTAAATGTTGTTTTCGGAATGTCTTCAGTCTTCATTCTGATTTGATGATATCCTGAATCAAGATCCAACTTGGTGAAGTAAATTTATCCATGCAATTCATCCAGTAATTCATCAATGACGGGAATGGGAAACTTATCTTTAAGAGTGAGCTTGTTGATCTCCCTATAATCCGGACACATGCACCATGATCCATCCTTTTTGTGCACCAATACTACTGGAGCAAAGAAAGAACTCTAACTAGGTTAAATTATACCAGCCTCTAGCATTTCTGCAACCATACGTTCAATTTCACTCTTTTGGGCATAGGGATGTCTGTACGGCCTAATGTTTGGAGGAACACTTCCCAGAATCAGTTGAATAGCATGATCATGATCATGAATAGGTGGGAGACCTTTGGGAGTCTCAAATACCTTGTGATGATTGCCCAAGACTTTTTGGAGATCTGGAGAAATAGATGATTCCCATGTGGAAACATCTAGCAAGCATAATTGTGCAATTACAACTCTTTGTTCCTTTTTTAGAAGCTTTGTCATACCGTTAGAATTGATTATCTTTCCCAGTTTCCCTGCAATACCCCTTAATTCAAATTCCTTTTCTTTTGCATAAAATTTCATGAAAAGTTCTTGAAAACTAAAAGCTAGTGTACCCAAGGATTGTAGCCATTGGACTCCTAGTACAACATCAGCACCTCCCATTGGAATGGAAAGCATTGTGCTAGTCAATACATATTCACCCATCGATAGATTGATATTATGGCACCTTCTAGAGAAATTTATCGTTCCTCCATTTCTAACCATCACTTGACACTCTGGTGTTGGATATAGGAAGCAATTCAATTCTTTTGTTATATTACAATGAATAAAATTGTGGGTACTTCCTGAATTAATCAACAATATTACCTTTTTCTTCTTGATTTGTCCTTTTATCTTGATGGTTTGAGGAGTGGTAATTCTAGCCAATGCATTACAAGATATGGTTGGATTCATTTCTTCTTTATCTAGGCTTTGTTCCTGGAGTATATCCTCTTCTTTTGACCTTTCTTGCTCCTTTTCTTCTTCCTCTTCACAATCTATGTAAAATACTTTCTTCTCAGCACACTTATGACCTTTAGTGTATTTGCTATCACATTTGTAACAAAGCCCTTTTTCTCTTTTTTCTTCCAATTGTTGTGGTGTCACTACAACAAAACAGGCATTTTGCGCCAGATTTAGCACCAGATTTTAGTGCATTTTTTTCTTAATTGGGATGAGCAGCCTGATGCTAAATCTAGCTCTATTGTACAAGTCTTTTTTTGCACCAAATTTTGCATATTTTTTACGCCAAATTTTCCATATTTTTTGCATCATATGTTGCACCAATATTTACATTTGGTTTTACAACAGGTTTTTCTTTTAGTTTTGTGCCATTTTTTGTATCTATTTTTGCATCATTTTTCACTTCCTCTTTTGTGGCATTCTTTTCTTCTAGTTTTGTGTCATAATTTGCATCAATTTTTTCACCTTCTTTGGCATCTAATTTAGTGCATTTTTTTACATCCAGTTTATGCCAATTTTTGCATTTGGTCTTATGCCATTTTTTGCTTCTAATTTTGTACTTATTTTTACATATATTTTTGTGCCAATTTTTCTCCCTTTTTTTACACCATTTTTTCCATCCAATTTTGCACTATATGTTGAATCTGATTTAATGTCAAATTTTGCATGCATTTTTGCACCATTTTTTGCATCCACTTTTTCTTTTTATTTATCTCCCTTTTTTGCATCCAATTTTGCACCATATTTTGCATTTAATTTTTCATTATTTGTTTCATCCAATTTAGCATCATTTTTAACACCATTTCTTGCATCCAATTTTGCATCCTTTTGAGCATCTAAATTTGCATCCTATGTTGAACCATATGTTGCAACCACATTTGCATCTCATTTTGTGTTTATTGTTACATTCAATTTTGAGCCATTTTTTTCAACTACTTTTGCATTTGTTTTTGCACCAAGTTTTGAATGATTTGTTGCACCTCATTTTACATCCAATGTTGCATCTCAATTTGCATCCAAATTTGAGACATTTTTATGCCCATTTTTGCACCATTTTTTCTTCTTTTGTGTCCAATTTTGCACCATTTTTTATGTCCAAATTTGCATCCTTTTTTCTGCTACATTTTGTGTCCACATTTGCATCTCATTTTGCACTTAGATTTTAGTTTGAATTTTCATCTAGTTATGCATCATTTTTGACATGCTTGGTTTCACCTTTTTTTAGTCCCATTTTGCATCTTGTTGTGTATCTCTTCTTACATCCTTTTTTCATCCTAATTTTACACCATTCTTTGAATCCTCATTTTGGTGTCCATTTTTGCATCCTTGTTTGTGCCCAATTCGGTATCCTTTCATATGCCCTATTTTGTTCCCTTCTTTGTGTGTAGTGTTGCATCATCTTTTTATTTTACTTTAAAACCCTTTTGTGTCATTGTTTACATCTTGTTTTCATGGCTAGTTTAACATCCAATTTTACTCCCAATTTTGCGTCCATGGTTATACCCACTTTTGGCTTCTTGTTTAAAGTTTTACTTTTATTTCCATTTATGACCCCCTCTATGGATTCATTTTACTAAGTTCATTTACATAGTGAAATATATTAAATTTTCTAAATATCATTTTGTTGTAGGATTTAATGCACAGTTAGATGAAAATAAAACCCTCTCAGTTTATCCTGGAAACCTAGGACAAACCAATTAAGAGAAAGGTTTTTCTAAGGCTTAGGATTCTTAGTAGATCAAGATGTGGAGTATAGATTAAGAAAAAGAGAATGAATTCTTGTGAGTTCTTGCATGCAAGTCTTGTTGGAGTTTTTAGTATAGCTAGGAAGCGCTCCTATCTAGCTCCAAAACTTGGTCCTACACATAAGAGAGAGAATAAAACAACCTTCACAGCATAATATCTTGATAATCGAAACTATCAGAAACATATAAATATTATTGAATAAATAAATACAAACCAAAATTCCACACATCCATTAGTTAAATAGAAGAAGTAAAGAATGAATAGAAACATATGGAAGGAAGAACAATTGATCTATATGAATAAAGGAGTTCGAGGAAAGTTACAACAATCAGATGTAGTTGCAACAACATCTCCCCCAACTCATAGCTCCAAAACTCTCCCTCTCAAGATAGATCTCAGCAACATGACAATACAAGAATTCCAATCATTTTTTCAATGGCAAAGCCTCCAATATATAGGAAAGTGAAGGGTATGAAGATTTCCCAAATTCCTCATTAGTTCAATTTATGAAAAAAAATTGGGTGAATAATGTTTCCTCATATAAAAATGGCCTTTTCCACATTTTAGATGCTTTTGTGCTTAGGAAAAAGCTTTTCGATGCTTTATGGCTCTTTCCCGCTTTTTGTATGCTTTTATTTTTATGAAAAATCTAAAGATGAGGATAAAGAGATCACATTCCACCATATGAGTTTCCATAAGAGAACAAGAGTGTCAAATTCAAATTCGAGTTTGCTTATGTTTTAGTTCTTTTTAATATATATTTAGTTTCAGTATTTTTTATTTTTCTATAAAATATATTTAGTTTTTGGTATTTTTTTTTCTATAAGAAAAATTATATTGTGTTTTTATAAAAATGGATTTTAAACATTCCATTCATGCTAACTTTGTGATTTTATGATAGGAGTTTAAATTATATATAAAAAAGTAACTCAATGCCATGTGTTATGTTGCTGAGATGGGTGTTATACATCTCTTCCTTGCTAAGTTATAGAATGTGCTTGGGTTTTCTTAATGTAATAAAACTAATTATGTTCTTCATGATATCTTGAAATGTTCATCTTGAACCAGGCTAATAAAACAATAAAATTAAAATAGGTTTGCCTTTGTCCTTTGTAGATCTTTGTCCCCATTAATCTTGATATTAATAGATTAATTGTCTTATGGTGGCCTTGAGTGGTCACTTCCATTAGTTGCATGCTTTATAGTTTTTTGTTAGTGAAATTTTTTAGGCTTGATAATATGTTATTTAATTTATCAAAATGTGTTATTGTCCATATTATTGTTAAGTATGTTGGTTTTTGAGCATGTTTTAGCAAAGAGTTCCCAAAATGTTTATACATTGTATTTTATAATGCAATGATTCATTGCTTGATGAAATTGTTTTGGATATTCTTTTAATGATTCATTGATTGATGAGATTGTTATGGATATTTTTTTTAGTATATTAAATTGTATGTGATAAAGTCAAAAGTCACCTCTTTTTTAGATTTTCATTGGTCAATTTCCCTTAAGGCCATCTCAGTCCCAGGTTAAGGAAATATAGGAGTCATGAAGTGGAATTGTCCAAGCACTTAAATCTTGAGACATGTTTTTTTTAGTCACATTATACTTCCTTTTTATGTAAATTCTCGATGAAAATAGTCTCATGGAACATGAGGGGCATCAATAGTAAAGGAAAACAAAGACTCCTAAAAGAAAAATAGTATGCAAAGCACCCATCAATAATGTTGATATAAGAAGAAAAAATATTAACTGAGGTTCTACCTCATATAATTAGAAAATGGGGGAGGAATTTCCAAATAGTAGTGACTGATGCTTAGAGATACTTGGGTGGAATGGTTATTATTTGAAATGATCAAGACATCAAGGTTAGCAATATGTTTACCTCTTTTTGCATTTTGACAATACAATTTTAGTTAATTGACATCGAGGACTACTACCATGTATCTAATGTCTATGATTCCAATATCGTAAATGGAAAACCTCTATTTCTCAATTCTATTTCTAGTACAAGTAATTTATACTCCCCATCTCCATGGATTATTGGGAGTGACTTCAATATTATCAAGTGTCTCGAGGAAAAGAAAGGATGAATTGCAATGTTTAACAAGATATTTTGTAAGCTATACCATTAAAGCCATAAAGTAGTCTCCATTAAAGTTGTCAAGCAATGAATCTCCAACCCACACTTGTGGATCAATGAGATGTAATACATGTGTGTTTGGTGACTAACTTAATACACCGCTCTAATAACTCCACAAACTTATGTATTTCACTCCGTCACATAAATTGACAGTAATGTGACATAAGTAAACCAAGAGTAGACATGAAAGCCTTAGGCAACAAACATTCCCTAGGTCCTCAATTAGGTGCTTAAATGATGAAGTGAAAATGCAAGGAGAAAAGAGGAATTCAAGATTTAACCATCACAAACATGTGATCAAGTGTGACTAGGAGTGTATATATTCATATATTTTTCAAAGAGGGAGTGAATACATGAGTTACCATTCATTTGGCCCTTATTTTTCTTTCTTTTTCATTTTCCGTAAATATAGGACTTAGGGAATAAGGTTTTAATAAGTTTGGCACAGCTCATAGGTATAAGATTTACATGAATTTTCACTTCAACCTTAGAGTTTAGACTTAGATAAATCATTAATGATACACTATATTGATTTATATATTGATACACCTTTATGATACACTATAAAGGTGTCATGCAATGAAAACAAATTAATGATGTTATTCTCTATGAAAATGATGGGTATTCTTGAGAAACTCTTATGCTTGTGGATGTCTCCTCTCTGGTTGAGAGGGAGAGAGGGTAGACACCATATTATCCATGTGTCATGTACTATAGCCAAGACTAACAATCATAAGCCTAGTAAAGACACTAGTAGGGATAATGGTGGATTGGATAAACATCTGGGACCGGTATTCTTTGAGAATTTGGAATTTGACTAGGACTAATCGCCATAAGTCAAGTACATTAATCCAAGATAAGAATAGTCATGATGATTGACATTTCTTGGTGTCAAATATTATGATAGTGGATTAGGAAATGATCATGTGAGGACATACTTGGTGAACATCCTGGTGGGGTAAGTGCCTAGAGAGCCAGTGGTGTCCAAATTTATGCCTCCTAACATTGTGCTCTGATCTAATGGAGAGATAAACTTGTTAGTTAAGGCCTTACTATTTTGACAATGTTGGCTATGATGATGTAAATCATCATTGATGCTTATCAATACAGATCCCTTCTTAGATGAATATTTCAACTTGAGATTACCTTCTTGTCTCATTATGAGTACCTCACTAGTTTAGATGGAGGGTCATCATCTTCATTATCGCCATCATCACCACCATCAATGTCATCATTATTGTCATCATTTCATTATCGTCATAATCACCATTCATGTCTTCATCATCATCATCACCATAATCATCATCATGATTATGGATATTGTCATCAATTGTTCATAATTATAGGGATCATAAGAAATATCATCAACCTAAAAATTGTTACGAGTGCTCGAAAAGGGTTGTTAGGACACATGATATATGCAAGAAAAATAACAACTTTATTTTTTAGAGATGATCGATGATCATCATCATTACTACCATTATCATCGTTATTATAATTGTCATCATCCCCGTCATCATAACTAATATAATTTTTATCATAATTGTTGTCATCTTCATCATGAACGTCATAATCATCATTCATGCCATTATTGTTCTTGATGATGACCAAGATGAAAATAATGATAATGATGATCAGATGATGATGACTTGGAAGATGACTCCAAAAATAATTATTATGATTTTGACCATGACAGCATTTAAAAATTTGGAAGAATGGCCAAGGTCATTAGCATCATCATCATCGTCATTGTAACTCTCATCGTCTTTATCATCATTCTCATTATCATAACAATCACAATTCATGTCATCGTCATCATCTTCATTATCATCATCGTTATTATTATTGACATTGTCATCAATTGTTCATAATTTTCAATGTCATAAGAAATATCATCAATGCAAAAAATATGATGTGTGTTGGAAAAGGGATGAAAAAGTGAACAAAAAAAATGGGGGTAAAAATAGAGGTAAATTTGGATGAAAATTGGACACAACATAAGTAGATGTAGAACAAGACAGAAAATTGACACAAAAGTGGATGAAAAATTAGATGCAATAGCTTATGCAAACTTGAACACAAAATAGAATTCAAACATGGATGAAAAAGTGGAAGAAAACATGGGCACAATAGTAGGCATAAAACTTAGCATGAATTGTGGTGAAACAAATGTGGATACTACAATGAATGTAAAAAAAAAGACACAAACATGAAGGCAAAAAGGAGAAAAAATTGGATGAAAAAAGGGATGTAAACATGGGCCAAACATGGGTGCAATAGTGAACACAAAATTATTTGCAAAATTGGATGAATCAAAAGTGGATGTAAAAGTAGATTCGAAATGGGATGCAAAAAACATAAACAATATTTGATGCAAACTTGGACACAAAAGAGGATGCAAATGTGGATGCAATAGTGGAAGAAAATGTGGGTTGCAACGATAAGCATAAGATATGGCACAAATCATAGCACAAAAAAGGTGGATGAGAAAGTGGATGTAATAATAGACAAAAAAGAAGAATAAGAAGATGCAAAACAAGATGCTATAAGGGATGTAAAAGTGGATGCAAACACCGGTGCAACATGAGAAACAAAATTGGATGCAAAATATGGATGTAATGCAAGTACATGCAAAAGAAGATGAAAAATGAAATTCAAAACCCAACACAAAATTGGATGCAAAAATAGATGCAATGTTTTATGCAAAAGAGGATGCGAAGATGGATGCAAAATTGGAAGAAAATGTGGGTACAACAGTAACAAAACATGGCACAAATTGTGTCACAACAAAAGTGGATGTAATGATAGATACAAAAAAAGAAGTAAATGAAGATGAAAAATAGGATGCAAAAAGGGATGTAAAAGTGGGCGTAAACATGGGTGAAACAATGGATGTAAAATATGATGCAAAAGTTGATGCAACAAAATTCTATGCAAAAGTAGATGCAATATGAGACACAAAACCGGATGCAAATTTGGACACAAAAGTGGATATAACAAGGGATTAAAAATAGATGTAAAAGTTGGTGAAAACCTAGAAGTATATGAGGGATGCAATCATGGATGCAAATTTAGAAACAAAAAAGGGTGCAAAGGGAGGTGTCAAATAGGTGGAAATTATGGCACGGAAAAATGGATGCAATAGTGGACACAATAACATATGAAAAAGAGGATGTAGATATGGATGTAGATATGGATGTAAAACAATATTTAAAAGTCAATGCAAAATTAGATACAAAAGTAGACACAAACCTCGATGCAAAACTTGGCACAAAGGGGAAGCAAAAAATATGCAAAAAAGAATGCAAAAAATGATTTACAAAATGATGCAAAAGAGGATGCAAGAGATGATGCAAGTGTAGGTGCAAAAAGTGGATGCAATAGAGGATGCAAAAGATGTTGAAACACAATTAGGTGCCAAAATTGATGCAAAACATGGTACAAAGGATGGCACAAATCTTGGCATAAAACGTGGTGTAAAACTTGGTGTAAAATTTGGTGCAAAGCCTATTACAATACCTGGTTCTAAACTTGATGTAAGACTTGGTGCAAATTCAGTGAAAACTTTGCATCAAGTTTTGCACCATATTTGATAAAAGGACACAAATAGCACCAAAAATGGTCTCTAGACGCAAAAAAGGAAGCAAAAAGGGATGCTAATAATAGGGTTTTGTTGTAGTGTATCAACCTCATAGGTTGTGGAAGACTAGGGGCAACAACACTTCCATCTTTATTGTTGTGAGTGGTATGCTTCCTAGTTGCCATAATTTTTCTTTCCATTTTTCTTGCTAACATGAATTCCTTCTCTAATGAATCAAGTTCCCAAAGGTGAACATCATGTTGGATATTATCCTTTAAAGTCCCTATAAACACATCAATCCTATGCTCCTCTAGAATATTTTTTACCCTTATGTTCAATTTTTGGAACTCCTCAATGTGCCCTCCATTATTGAACCCTTGTTTGAGACTTATGCAATGGCAAAAAAGTGTTGCTTTTTGTATCTCCTAATGTTTGTCATTCTTCCGTAAAAGTTTTCCCAAGTGAAATGTTTACAGAGCAACATTGATACCAACACAACTCGATTGTTTCTGAAATATAAAGTGCAATACACTACCTTTTGTGTGTTTTTCACATTTATTGAGATCAAAAAATTGCTCCATCTGTAATATCCATGTTGCGGGATCCTTGCCATCAAAATTCCTCATATCGATTTTTCGAATATGGTGGGTCTTCAGTCTAACATTAGAGTCTATGAAATCATGATTAACATTTCTTTTGTTCTCATTGGGAGTTTCCTTTACTACCCTTTAACCATTAGTAAGAATTTCTTGTAGAAACTTTGTCAAATCTGTCTTCAAATCTTCCATGCCTGTCTTCAAATTTGTCTACAAATCTATCTTCAAATTGTCCATCTTAGCTTCCACGTCATTCATCTTAGCTTCTACATCTTTCTTTAAAAAATACATCTTAGCTTCTACACCTTTCTTTAAACCATCCATCTTAGCTTCCACATATTTCTTTAAACCATCCATCTTAGATTCTGTTAGATTTTGTGCAAGTGACACTTGTTGCACTTGGTCTCATAATTTTGATATATCAGGTTGCATTTCTTCCTCTTCTTCATGAGTCACGCTAGAGCTTTCAGGTTGCTTACTAGGTGTTTGCATTTTATTTCCTCGGGGTATCAATTACTGATAATAATGCTTTACTATGCCCTTTGAATTCTTTCAAACTATTTTTTCAAACCAAGCTTATGCAAAAATTTTAAAAAATACTACACACCTTTTTTCACTTTGTAGGAGCTTTATATTGAAACAGATGTATCTCTATAATTTTGGATCATCCAACTCTAAATTTGCAACCTGCAGTATCCCTCTATATCCTCTTTCCAATGCCACCAATCTGATCCAAATTGGATTCTCCAGGGAAGAGTTATGCCAAATCTCCCATAGTAACCTGATTATAGACAAGTTCAATAGAGCGAACTTGTACGACGTGCCACGAGTTACTGTTTTGACCTTTGGCTCTAAAAAATATATACAAGAAACTAAATTCCATCCTCTTTCTGTACCTTCTTATGAAATTTCAATCCGATGCTCAGAGAGAAAGTTATGATGATTTTCCCTAGGTCACCTGTTTGGAATGTAATTCAGGAGTCTGCAAAAAGACCAAATTTCTCAAATCATATCTCTGTAAATATAGTGCAAAAAGCTCTGAAATTTGGACCTGGAGTTCAATGTGACTTTGCCTCAAATGGGTTTTTTTTTTTTTTAGCTTATGAAACATCGCAAAAAAAAAGCTATAGCGAAAATTTGATGATGACCTATTTGGAGCAGCAAAACCCTAGAATCCAAAGCTCTGATACCAAATGTTATGAAACTAGCTTGCAAAAAGATAGAAAAGATAGATCAACACCTTACAATTCAGTCTCTTCGACGGGGAAACCTCCTTTACATTACATAAATGAACAATTCTTGGATGATTCAAATGACAAAACCTCCTTTCTTATTAAGAGTTAAGGAGTCACATATAACCCAACCAACCTAAAAATAATAATATAAAGCCACAAAAATAACAATAGAGGGATTCTATGGGGCACAATAATAATAATATGGGAAAAATAGGGGCACAACTATTAATAAGGAATACAAATACAATAGTAATGGGGTAATCACTAGTATTATAGGGACCTAACACCCTCAACCTTGGAGGCAATTTGCATGATCTTCCTAAACAACCAAAGAGGATCCTACCAAAGTTTGACCTTGATAATTCTATCACTCATGAACACCACATACATAAATTATATATAGCCTTTTGTCTAATGAATGTGTAGCTTGAGGATGTGGTATATTGGTTTTTTCCTTATACCTTCAAGAACAAAGAATCCACATAGTATTATAATCTACCTATTACTTCTATATCTAGTTTGGATTTCTTTAATAAGGTTTTGATCAGTGAATTTGGCGAGGATTAATCACAATCTATCCTTCTCAAAATAACTTATTGTAAGAAAGGAACCCTTTACTAACCTTGTGTAGTTTATCTAATTGTTGAAGTGAGACACCTTTTATGTGTCTCAAACAATTGATTTGTCTACAATATACTTAAAATTATCCCATATTTTCTTCAATGGATGTTTTAATATTCAGCAGAAAACTTTTCCTCCAATTACTATTATGGAAAAATCATATAGGTAAAAAGTCATATGATGTAAATGCATGGACAATCCCAATTTTTATGTTTATTTCTTCTTTTCTTAATCTATCTTTCAACATTTAGTTATTTTACAATAGTTTTGTTTTTGTAATTAAATAGCTTTATTTGAATTTTCATGCTTCTTGTTGTGACAATCAATCAATATTTCATTGAGTTCAAAAAACCAAGCATGATTGTTGGGAAATAATACAGATGGGTCTCTTATCCAAAATGGTTTGAGGTCTTATTAGAACCTCATACCAGAGATAACCATTGTGACTGTTACAAGGTCACTTATCCCTATCAATAATTAATTTGGAGCTAGAAGGGGGGACTAGCTGCATGGCTAGCAAGAATTCTCATTCATACCATTCAACCATTCTCAATGAGGAAAATCTCTCCCAACAACCACATATTCCTTTTACCTATACTAAGCATATTGACAAGGAAACCAATTACAAAAATGTTCCATGTAATGAACGATTATGTTATGTCACTTCCTTTAAGGTTAATTCCCTGAGATGTATTACTTGTTCTTATGCTAAGAAAATAAGAATACTCCTTGTAACCCTTTTTCTCCCTAGGAAAAGGGATATCAGAAGACTA
>APFE031651836.1:4268-25181 GCA_000404065.3 Pinus taeda
ATTTTTATGTAGACATTCTTTAGCTCATCTAAAACATCAAACTGTGGTATAGACATGGGAAGTTTTGTTTGGACCAATCGGTCTGGAAAAGGTGGTGGTTGCAATGGTTGCATCTGTTTGTATTTGATGTCATCGTTTGGTTTCCTTTGAATGGGGGTTTCATTTTCATTTTCATCATTTTCTCCTTGTTTTTCAACTGATGGGGATTCTTTGTGAAGTACCTTCCCAGACCTCAAATTGATATTTTGCAAGGGTAATGTGGGATATGAGGGTCCCTCATCTACATTGTAAGCTGATCTCTCTGCTCTATTATTTGGATTTGTTACAGGTTGAGCAGGTATTTGAGTAGGTCTAGGAGGTTGGGGGTTAGATGGAAGTTGTAATTGTGGTGGATTTATTGGTGGAGGAGCAGGTAATGCTTGTTGAGTGGGTTGACATTGATGTGGGTAAACAACTTGCTGCGGAGGATATTGCTGATATGATTGAGGATATGGCGAATATGGCTGATGGTATTGTTGATATGGCTGTGAATATGATTGGTATGATTGAGGGTATGATGGATATTGTTGAGAGTATTGCTGAGATGGTCTCCATTGTTGTTGTGGGTAACTCTGGTGCTGCCATGGCATGGGTACATTCCATGAATTCTGAGCATACATCTGATCATGTGCAGGGAATTGTAAATTCTGATTTGGGAACATACCTTGAGGTGGAAGTCTTGGCTGCCATGGTCTTTTTGCGCCCATAAAATAGATACTCTCCATATCTGTATTGGTTGCCACATTACAATTCTGCAAAACCTTAACTTTAGAGCAATGAAATATATCATGATTTTCAGTACAAAAGGCAAAAACTTGAATATTCTCTAATGGACAATCTTTCAAGGCATGCTTCTTCCGGCATTTTGGACAAAAGATAGCCATCATTTGATCTTCCTCTTCTTGTCTTTTCTTGGCTTTAAGAGTGTCAATTTGGGTCCCTAATGTACTCAACAAATCTGTTTTGAATTCCTCTAATAAGTTTCCTATTTCAGCTTGTGTGACACTAGCTGAAGCAGATTCGTGTGACACTAGCTGAAGCAGATTTTGTGGCTTTGGATGATATGGTTCTTTTCCCAATTTTTTCTTTGCTCCTGGAATACTTTTCACATAGATCAGCAATTTCTTCGAAAGGTAAGGTGGAGATATCACCTTTTCCCATCAGATTAAGATCATCTAAGTATTCCTCTCGAATGCCCTTCAAGAATATGGTTCTAATGAGATCAAGAGTCATGGATCGATGTTTTGATTTTTGTAAATTGTAAGCAAATCATTCCAAATACTCCTCTAGGCTTTCATCCTCTTGTTGATTCATCCTAAAGATATCATCTTTAGAATCCTTTGATCTACTATAAGGTTGATATTTCCTTAGAAATATTCTTCGCATGCCATCCCAATCAGTGATTGCATGCTCACCAAGTCCCATAAACCATTTTAGTGCTGATGCCTTTAATGTTGCTGGAAAGAGTCTAAGCCTATGGGCATCATCTGTGTAACCATATGTTCGACATACAATGTCAAACTCAAACAAGAATGAATCTGGGTCTTCTGAAGCCATGCCATAAAAGTTTGGTAACACAGAAGGAGGTATGTTTTTCGTGTTTATTTCCTCATCATTGTTGTCTTCAGGTTCGTGGATAGGAAATTTAAAAGTTGATTCTTCCTCCTCTCCTTGATCGTGTTGTTGTTCACGAGTGGGTCTTCTTGTTGATCCTCCTCCTTCCTCAACCATTTTTATAGATTCTTCTAGTAATTTGATTGTTTGTTCGGTGTCACTTGTCCCAAAGAGTTGTTCTAAAGATTGTTGAGTTATGTTTCTACTTTCTCTCTTTTTGGAAGATTCAGGGAGATGTTTCTTCTGAGATTCATGTGCCAATAAGATTTGTCTTTCAATAAGTGTAAGTCTTTGGCCTGACTTGTGTTTATCCTCTAATCTTTGTATGATGGTTTCCTCAGCTGGTGTTGTGTGTTCAGTTTTTCCCACAGAGTCTGCTCCTGATGATAGATTAGTTTTTGGATGGGGGGTTCTTGTGAATCTGCCTCTACTATCTCTATATCTAAGCATAAGCAAACATGATTTCTACAGTGACAGTCAAATCTATGTTGTGTTTTTTATTTGTTTTTGTTGATTTAAATATATATATATATATATATATATATATATATATAGATATATTAAATCCTCTAACTACGCCTCCCCGGAAACGGCGCCAAAATGTAGTGGCCAATCTAGGGTACTAGATTAGACTAGATTTATTATCGACCTGGGTAAGTAAACTTCGAGGCGTGTGCCTAAAATCTATAGACATAAAGGATTCCTAACTAAGTGTTTGTGGTGACAGGCAACAGTACTTCTTTACAGAAGGTTGAGGTATGTTTCCTCTCACTTTAACACTCAGATTACCTAGATTATCTAACTGTCCCAGAGATACAAAGTATAGCTAGACTGAGATTTGAATCCTCTTACAAGGATGTTGTGCACAAAACTCTGTCTAGTTAATACTGAAGCACTCATAAAGAAATCAAAAACACACTGAACTTTAAATACATATGCAAACAGAGTTCATGGAAATGCCTTAAAACATAACGCTGGACAAAATCTCTTGCAAGACCTGATTCAATGATCTAACGATGATATCTTTAAGCAAGCACCATAGATTCCATTTGTGAGAAATCGTAATCAAATTGACAAAATCATTAGCATGGAAATAACATCAACAACATGTGTTCTGTGTAAATTCAAGAGCTATGAAAATGACATTAAACGACATGCATTCAAAAGCAATGGAAATGAGTTCTATGTAAGTTCAAAAGCAATGAAAACGAAAGGCATAGTATACCAATCCACGCAGGGCCCGTCCACGTTTCAATGGTACACTGGAATGAGCTCAATCAATCAAAAATATTAACGCATAGACAATGCTGGAGTGAAATCGTAATTGTATTCAAACACTAAGAGTCGCAATCACATATATGAATTCAGTTCTTTAAAAAAATACACAGAGGTAACATAACATGTCCCGAAAACAAAACGATACAGAGTTTTTATCTGACTTCCTATCTTGAGTCGAATGCA
Organism: Pinus taeda; assembly: GCA_000404065.3. NCBI lineage: Eukaryota > Viridiplantae > Streptophyta > Pinopsida > Pinales > Pinaceae > Pinus > Pinus taeda. The sequence goes on from APFE031651836.1 coordinate 7,383, forward strand.
CATTCATTGAAGCAGTTGTTCCTACTTTTACAATGGAATGATTTGCCGCCATTCTAAGATGAACCGGTTTCCCGAAAAGACAAAACGATTTCCAAAAAGACAAAACGAAACCGATTTAGAAACCATGGCTTTTACTACCTTTGTAACCAAAAGGCTGGGGTTTGACCCAACGTTGACCGCATAAGTAGGAGCTTTTGATCTGCTGTAAAATCGATTTTTCTTCATGCTTGTACATTCAGGAGCTCGTCCTTATCCACTGCTTTGGCTTGCCTGTAATGCCATGTGTCAGATGATAAACCATTTACAGGATGTGATATCTTCCCGAGACCTTTTTGTTAAAAATTCCTAATTTCTAACATGAAAACTCATAAATTAACTTTAATGGAAACTAACAATTATAACGCTATTAACTAATCAATTTCAATGGTTGTAAAGGGGACTATGGAGGGAAAAGATAAGCAATTGATGATGGTTTTAGAAGAAAAAGAGGGTAATGGAATGGTACCAACAGATTCTACACTTGTTCTTTGGGTACTGTTGTAGTGGCTACAACCACCCTCCAAAAGTTTGGCTTAGCTTCATTTTGGAGCCTCCCTACCAACCATCCTCAACAGCATGCCTTGCACTATCAAGTACACAAGCTTCATTAGTTTTTCAGCAGCTTTCCAACCTGTGCATGATAGCTTGCTTTACTCCCCTCACAGGCTGCTACTCTGGACTTAGTCCAGTTGCTAGTTGAGCAGCTCCCTCAAGAAATTGTGCAATTCATGAGGGGAACCAGTCTTCCCTCAAGAAATTGCACAAATCTGATTGGCAGCCTGTTGGGCTCAAAAATTGTGTAATTCTGTTAGTCAACCTTCCCAGTGAAAACTGTGCAATTTGTCCCAACAAGACTACTCAACCCAGTAATTCGCAATTCTGGGCAGTAGTCAGTTGCTCCTCCCAGAAATTTCACAATCCCTCTAGACAATGAGCCCAGCTTCCTCCCATAAACTGCGCAAAATTTCCCCTTGATCAAGTAGGCTATTGCATGTGCCCTTAGGTTGATCAGTCCCACGCGGGACTGAAAAAGCTTGACTTGCATGCATGGGCTACTTTTTCCCGAAATAGCAAAAAGCATCCCTAGAGTTTAAGGAGCTATTTTTAGTAGTTGGAGGTTACATGCAAAGATCGTTTTAGAAACCTTCCTCCAAGTGTCACTTTTTCCTAGATTTGTGGCATGCGCGTCATGAGCCTCAAACTTATTTATTCGACACTTCAAAGCTCATTCTTCACATCGATCTTGAAGCTCTGACATCCTATAGCACATCCAGGAGTATTCGACACATCTAGCTCAGTTATTTCCAGGTAAGTCTGCTTAACTTTTCTTTTGTAGTATTTCTGTCGCTTTTTGTGTTTTAGCTTGTGTGAGTGTTTTCTGCTTGATTTCTGTGAACGCTTGTTGTCATTTACATGCATACTAGCTTGTACAAGCATTGTTTCATTTTTCGTTAGCATCTCACTGTTGTCACATGCATAACACTGTTTTGCACGAACGGTCGCCGATTCGGCGACTCGTCTCACACACATGCATGTTGTTCTGTTTTCTGAATCTTGCATTCATTGTTTGCGTGCATGATCTTTCACCTCTACTTACACTTAGCATCACCATGCATTCACATCTTCATTTGCTTTTAGTTGCCCATTAGCAAGTCTGGGCAACCTTGGCCTGAACTCTGCCTCACCGAGATAGCATTGCGCAATTCTGAGAGGGAAGGCTCTGCCTTCCTCCCAAAAAATGTGCATTTCTAGCTAGTGACTGTCCTCTAGTCTTGCCTTCCACAATTCTGAGAGGCAGCAACTACTGACCCAGAAAATTGCGCAATGCAGTCCCTAGGTTGCAGCGCTTGCCAGCTGAAATTGCGCATTGCACAATCCCAACACCTAGCAGGCTAGTCTGGATTATGCATTACACAATTCCAACAGCGAGCCAGCCTCCAGACAGTCTAAACTACCTTTTGCATAGTTCCGGCAGCCAGTCTCTCAGCCTCCCACTGACAATTGTGCAATCCTTGCCAGTTATTCCCCAAGGTATGTAGCATGACATCCCTCAAGTTTGCTTTGTTTTTAGCTGACATATTTCTTGCCATGTATGTCGCCATGTCTCCAGATATAGCAGGTTTTCATCCGTCTCTCAATAGTTTAGGATCAATGGCCTCCAAGAGAGCAGGGTCAAAGGACATCGACGGAAGCGCAACTGGAGCAGCAATTGAGTGAGTGTCTACAAGTTTACCGATCTATGAAGACACCAAGATGACTGTAGACAAAGACATCAAGCTAAAATGGCAAGAGGTTAATGACACATTCTCAGGCACATTTGGGGAAGATCTCGAAGACCACCAAGTCTATGTGAACATTCACAAGTCTGACTTGTACTGGATTGTATGCAGGTATCATGCATTCCCATGCACAGACATGATACATTGGATTGTCTCACACACTGATCCTGAGACGATGACATTGAGCAGTGTCAGTGGGATAGAGATTGCTACCTTCAGGGCACAAGATTATCAGCAGATTTACCATTTGTCGAAGCTAGTGATCAACATGGAGACACCATTCATCCTACCCAGCAGCAATGCCAACTCCAGGAATATCTTGAAGAACTGGGTGAAGGAGCCAGCCAAATTCAGGATGACACCCAACCATATTTATAAGACAAAGATATTGTGGAAGGCGCATTAATACTTGGTCATCTTTGCATGTCGCTTGTATGGCCAAGAGAGCACGGAGACCTTCCCACTGAGTTGGGTGATCACATTGGACCAACTAGCTAGTGAAGGAAAAGCATGCAACTGGTCCAACATATTGGCTCATAGGCTAAAGGAACAGGTCACAGGAGCTCGGCAGCTATCCAAAGGTCAGCAAGAAGAAATATACACATCCGCCTACATCTTGGATGCAATCTATTCCCGTCAAGAGTTCCCAGGCATGAAGTGGGCATGGACATCGGCGGAAACTTGTATCAACACTTATTGTAAATTATTTTCCAAATGCAGCTTCAAAGGAGTTATCACACAGTTGTCAGATCATTTTGTCACCCCAGTGTACAAGATGACATTTGAGCAGGATCCACCTTGCATGTCGAAGGAAGCAATGGAGGCATTGATTGACATAGGAGATTGGCATGCCTCATTATCTGGCACCTTCATACAGATGTACAATGTGGATAGGCTTCTGCATGTTTTGACGAATTTTTCCATGGAAATTCTCATCATACAAGAAGTATCATACCACATCTCGGTAGTGCAGTCAGCTAGGCTGCACCAGAAGAAGAAATCACCTTGGCCCACTCTTTCGTTGTGGATTGAGTTGTACAAGATACAGAACCTCAAGCATGCAGATGTCGAAACAAAAGAGATCAAGAAATATCCTTTCGATATCCGAAGCTTCAATCTATATGACCCGCATTGTATTATGAAAGATCACTACACGAGAGTATAGTTTCAATGGATCCACGGGGCATGTCATTGGGTGGAGGAAGATCCATGGAGATATTGTTATAGCTTCTCCAGGCCCAATGAACCAGTTGGAATCATTGTGGAATGGTTAATGAAGCAGTGTGAAGCAGCCTCTAGTAGAGCACTAGCAAAGGTAAACATACTGGCACGCGACAAAGGTAAGAGGAAGATTGTCGACAACGCAGAGGTAGAACAAAGCTGCAATTTTAGAGCAGACCCACTTGTACAGAAATAAACTTTAATAATAGAGGGGAAGAGGCAACATCACGATAGGAGGAACACACAAAGGTAGAGAGAAAAACAAAGGATGGAGGAAACAGTGAAGGAGTTGCATGAATTGAAGGAGAAACTTCGGAAGGAACAGGAGATGCGCGACAGGACAAGGAAGAGCAGAAAGAACATGTACAGTAGGGAGCGCAACATGTACAGATAGATGAAACTACGCTCGTACAGGTAGTAGACTCATCTGAACAACTAGCACCAAGCAAACAGGGTGAGTAATCGCAGGAGTAGGACTTTGCTCAAGAGATTGAACAAGCACTTGAGCATATGGATACGGATATGGAGCAACAAGAGCTAGAGAAAGACATGACCTCATGCCTTACCACCAAGAGGTCGACCTACCAGCTTCAGCGGATGCAGAAGCGGAGCAAGTCCTATGCGACCAAGGAGACACTAAGATCCTTGGGGATAATCTGAAATAAGAAATGCACAACATATCATTCAACGAGTCACAACATAGAGTTGTGCAATATCACAGAGTGTCTACTCCGAATGACAAAAAATCTCCTACGTAGTTTGAGGAACGAGTGATCGTGTCTAACATGCGCAAGCATCCAATAACATTGGTTGATGCTACCAGAGTATATGCTGAAGCCACTAGCTCAAATGTTCACTTCTTCATAGCTGAGAACAAGCAAATGGCTAAGGAATTATAGACAACTAAGCAAGTAGGAGAAATGGTTACAACATCTACCTGAGCAGAGTTGAAGAAGGTGGTAGTAGATGAAGTATTGTCCCTTGAGACAATCATGTGGGCATTGTATTCCAAGTTTGGTACCATGCATAAGGCAGTTGTCCATCTCAACGGTTGGCAGTAGCCATGTGCTAGGAGAGCACGTATCTTTTCAAATGTTCATATTGTTGTTGACTACATGCAAACATGGACAATGAGATACAAGGGAGCCCCGTTACACTTGCCCAAGATGATGAAGCCCAGAGTGGTCGAGTTGAAGGCACGCATCCAGAGTCAAATCTGAAACTATGAAGAGCTCCTGCAGCTCATCACTAGTTTGCAGGCTTCCCATGCATGGGTATTCAGGAGTATGGATGTTGTTGTATGCGCACATGCAATCTCATCTATTGGGACACTCACTGAGGCAAAGACAAAGGCACAAGTCTGACTGGAGCTTGACTCGTACTTTGACGAGTTGATGTGCATAGCCACTAGCGCAAACTTGGTTATCAGTGCAAACACCATGCATCAGTATGTCACTGGTCCAATCGTACTCAAGACAATGATGCACATGATATCAGATAAGTTGGAAAGAGGAGCTAGAGCAGTGTACCTGGATGCTACTAAGGCAAGAGTTCGTTTCCAAAAAGATGTCACCATAGAGTACCCATACACCATCACGGACTACCGAGCTTGGCATCAGTTCACTACTGTTGACCACCGTGAGGATGTCGAAGAGATGGTCTTCCCACAGTTGTTTGAGTCATAGTGATGTCTTGCATGGCTTGCTCAAGCCTATTTGTCTCACATGGGTACATGTGCAGATTGTATATAACGTCTTGTCAAGTGGAAGTTCAAGTGTCGATAGTTGGATGTAACAATCATAGAGTAGATGAACAGTCATGAGGGTAGATGAACAGTCACAAAGGGGAATGTCAAGGGCCACCCCACCCTTTGCTATATATAGTCCATCATAACTCAATGTAGAGGCTTTTAATCAACCAAGCTTCCGATAGGAGTATCTTATAGAAAGCTTGGAGAGTATTGTAACAAGCCTTGGTTTCCCCACTATGCAAAGCTAGTATATCTCTTTGGAGGAGCAGGCAACATTGACTGTAATGTTCCACTGTTGGAACTAGTGGTTGGTCATGGTTGTATTGTATGACTAGAACTTTCACTTATTAATATAATAGAGCCAGCACGTTTCATGCATATGTCGTATTGTATTTTAGCTATCTTGTTTACTCTAAATGATACATGTATCCGTTTTCTTACACATGCATGTGTAGCTATTTTCTATATATATGTGTGTGTGTGTGTGTGTGTGTGTGTGTGTGTGTGTGTGAATCTTATTGAAAAGTGTTGTTGGTTTAACCATCACTTTGGATTGCTAGCTTACTTGCCTTCCAATTTGTGATGCATCTTTGTTTGTGTGTTCCCTTCTTAACTTTATGCTTTCATAGGTTTCCAAGGGGTTCACTCACCTCACCCTCAGTGTGTTAGAACCGCTCATGCACCTTCCTTGACTTTCTTCACATGTCACACCCTTGCTACCAACAGGGATATCTTACTCGCCTCTGTGCGCAACTACAGTCAAGGCATTATTGTACGACCCACTGCTGGGACTCCTACACCAAATGATCTGAGGTCTAGTTGGGAATTCTTACCAGGGAGATCCCCTGACACGTTGGCAGGTCCAACACCGTGAATAGGTACATTAAACCTATGAAGCATAAGAAGTCTCACCTAATTCCATATAACCTGACCCCACTTTTTGGATATGTCAACTTTTTTGATGGTGCTCAGTAGGAGGGCATCTATGGTGCTAGGGATCTCTTGCTTCTCCAAGGGAATCACTCTTATTATATTTGGCTAAATATTGGCTCTAGTTCAAACATGAAAGCATAAGTATTTGTCTGTTGTGCCCTTCTTCACTTTGTTGTCTCCATTAATATTGATTCTCTGTAGGTCTATGGGGATTCAAAAGTTGTCATTGAATGGTTAAATGGGAGATATCACTTATAGTCTCTCATTCTTCATCCGTGGATGGATAGAATAAAGCTTTTAAAGGACCATTTCCATTCACTCTTTTTTTAGCATATCTATAGGGAGTGGAATCAAATGGAAAACTCTTTCCAAGAAATCCCTTCATTAGGGGGAAGGTTATATCTCTTTTGAAGAGAGATAGGGCATTCATCTTTATATGATAGGGAGACTCATTGTTCCCTCTAGTCATGAGATATATCTATTTCAGCCTCCCTAAGTGGAGCTTGACTGCACAATTTTATAGTTTTTGTCATTTTTGCAGTTTTATTCAATGTGCGAGAACAAACAAGAGGTCAGGCCTCGGACTTTTGAACACTTTTTTTTGTTCCTGAATGGCTCCACTATGTATTGATTCTTCAGTGGATAATGTATTATGTGTTTGTTGTATGATGTATCTTTGATTTTCAATATTTTTTTCTATCATAGTAAATATGGAGTCTTGGTTACAATTTGGCTCACCGAGTTCCTACAGACTCTGTGCTCTTTTTTATTAACGAAAAGGATGAATTTCCCTTTTTAGAAAAAAATTATACTAATTATAACTTTATTTTAAGAAGTATTTGTCTTCTACTTTTTATAACTTTATTTAACTTGTTATATATGATGCATTTTTATTAGATTTGATTTTACTATTACTTTTAAGAATATCCAATCAAAATTTTCTATTGCTGTAAAAAATACGATGTATATTATGGTTTTCAAGAATACGATGTATATATACAAAGGAATCAATCTTATCCTTCATTATTGATACTTCAATTAACCTTAACTATTTTTAACCGGAGTGGACACAAAATGTGTTTTCAGGAAGATATTTTTGACACATAGAAAATTTCAAACAATCCTTTGCCACATATTTCAATTCTATCTATGGATATGTTGGAATTGAGAAGGGAGGTTGTTAATACATGAAGATTTCTATCTCTTTGTTCAAATCTCTATGCTTCAAATATGTATTGAACTTAAAGCTAAAACTATAAATTTCTATTTTATAGATACCTTAAAATGACATTTTCTATCTAAATGTAAAATTCTCTGGTATTTTAAACAATAAAAAATATAACCATTCTTATTAAATTATATGTTCCATTTTCCCTCCCTTGAAAATATATTAGTTAAAATTTAAATTAATATTGTTTGATTTTTTTAATAAACCAGCATAGATCTATCTTAACCCCAAATCTATCAAGCTTCGAAAGGATCAAATATCTCGAGGTGCAAACCTCTTTTTTGAGTGAAAAACTTGAGGAAAGGTTTGTACCTTGAGAGAGTTGATCCCTCTCAGCGCTTGATAGATCTGAGGTTAAGATCAGGTTGGTTTTATTTGTGCATGTTCACACAAAATTTGTTGAACATCTAATTATTTTGATCATTTTAAATATGCTAAATATTTCTAAGATTGATTTGGTCATTTTATTTTAATTTTAAATTTGCTCAGTTACATTAGTTTGTTGAGGATAGAGATTGTTAATAACTTAAATGATGGAAAATTATGAAATAAAAAATTTGAATGCAAAATGACAATGTAACAGTGTTAAATGATAGAAAATGTGAATAATAAGAATGTTGTCAATTACAAATAGTCTTTATTGTGATCATTCCCAAACTATTTTCTTCTTTTGTTCTTATTGTCACACCTATTGGTTTTGCCATCTTTTCATATCAATCATATGAAAAGGGAGGTTGAAATCATAGACCATTCAAATCTTTAACTCAAGTTATTGTAGTAAACATCATACATTGTCTCTCTTGCTCTCCAATATTAATAATAGCATTTTCCAAAGTCAATCATTGTGACTTATGAAGTGTTAAACCTCAAGTAATTTCCAATGGTAGTTGTTTTCTATTACCTCATTTGAATGCAATGTGACTAACAATGTTGAATGATGGAAAATGAGAATAGTAAGAATGTAGTCAATTAATAGTGTACATTTTCAAGAAGCAAACATTTCAATTAAGTGAACATTTTTTTTGAGATGAAAATTCAAGTATTATATTTATGGTTGAATTATTGTAATACAGAAATCAATGAAGAGGGTTTAAGTTGGTATGCTAGAAGCTTCAAGTTAGTATGTTGTGTTTCAGTGGAGGTAAAAGCAACTTTTTTTTTTCCTAGGAATAATGCCAATCACATAGATTTAATGCTTTACAGATTAGGGAGCGAAAGTATGATGAGCGTTAGGATTTCGTGTTTTGTGGAAATGCATTTGGTGCTGCCACCAAGCCCTTGCTTTCCTCTGGTGTTCATGGCACCCAATGGCTCAGGGAATGTGTGCTTTGTTGTGATTTTGGCACTAAATGTGGTCGCTTCTTGTTACATTAGGAGGTGTTTCGACCGACTCTATCTCATTTCACATCCTTAACCCATATTGCCATATGTGGTAGTGGTTTTGCAGATGTCTTCCTAGTAAAGGCCTTTTCTTTAACTATATTTTGTATGCAAAGTGCATACAAGTGGACTTTTTTTTGTAATGAAGACATCATTACCCTGTTGTTGCGGTCATGGTAGGAGTGGCTGCCAAGTATTTCACCTTTGTTTTCTCCCACTTATTTGTCTATGTATATTTGCTTTGTTTTTTACATTGGACAGCCTACAATGGAGAAGGATTTGATGTTTTTGGATATTGCCTCCTCTAAATCTCCACACTTTGTCTTGGTTGTTGAACAATTTGAGAAAAAATAAGAAACCCTTTCAAATAGTCATAAAAATCTAAAGGGAAATTCCATTCTCCTCTAGATTAGGGAAACATACCTAATGCAACATCTAGACCAGTGTATTCAAGACAATTTTATCCATTCTTGCATCTTCCCAATGTCTGATTTACCAGGGGAAACTATTGCAGAACCCATTTCAGATGAAGGACTATGGCATCTCAAGGAACGTCACTATTGTATTGGATTTAAGGTTGTGTAGTGGAGCTTCATGTTCCATTCAACCTTGATGATCTATTTCTTTCAAGGATGTAGTGAAGGGGAAGGCCTCCATCCCTGCTGAACATATCCAAAATATTCGAGGCCCATATAATGTATAATAAGTGGAACACGCTGCAGTGATGGAAGTAAACCTCCCAGAGGTAAACTCTCTCCTCTTTGCTCTCTAATCTAAGGCTCTTATTTTTCATTTTAATGGTTTTTGGCATAAATTTGATGCATTGTATTAGTGGATTTTTTCTACTTGGACATCCAATTGTGACCTATATTTGTGTTCAAAAGGCCTTTTCACTATCCAATTTGATACATAGAAATAACTAGAGTTTGTCATGAATGAGGGGCCATGGTTCTAGGGTAGAGCAGGGCTTTTCATTACTCCATGATTCCCAAAATTTGATGCCATAAATATGATGGTGACAACAATGTCGGTTTGGATAAGACTCCCAAACCTCCCACTTCCTTTTTGGCACCATAAATTCTTGGAAGACATTGGAAATACTCTAGGAAAATTTAAAAAGATGGATCTAGAAAGAACATAAAAAGGTCTATTCTTTTTTGCTATAATCTATGTTAAGATAGACCTTAAAAAAGGCCTTCCTGAGCACATCCAATTGAATCATAGAAATTTCAAGTGGACCTCAGCATTAGATTATGAGAACATGACTTTTGGATGTCGTGAATGCTTTCAAATAGGTCACTTGCAGAACACATGCCCTTAGGTAAAAAAGAATCCAAAAAATAAAAGAGGTTGGTCCAAAAGTCAAAAGGTTGGCAAGTATGAGAGCCTTACCTCTCAAAAGAAGAAGAAGAAGAAAATGTGGAAATTCTACCAAGAAAAGCAAAAGTGAATGTACATGATCAATAGGGAAACCATGCAAAAGAGGGTATTGTGGAAAGGTTCGAAAGTGCAGTACATACACGGATGTAAATCATCTCTTTAAATATCCAAGCTCTCAAAGGGTTGGGAGGCACAAAATGAGCACATGTATCCAATAGCTTGGATTTTGATAAAGAACCCACACCATCATCATTAGGTAGAGATCTAGCATTGGTTCTCGTTGAACCAAATTCAGAGGGTCAGAAGAAAGTACATAAAAAGAAAGGAAAAAATAAAGGTTAAATGATCATTTCCATTCATATTCTTTGTATGCTCTTTGTCTAGTTTCTTTCATACCCGTTATTTCTACTTTTATAGCTAAATGTCATGAGGGAATGTACATGATCAATGGGGAAACCATGCAAAAGAGGGTATTGTGGAAAGGTTTGAAAGTGCAGTCCATACATCAATCGAAATCATCTCTTTAAAGATCCAGGCTCTCGATGGATTGGGAGGCACAAAATGAGCACATGTATTCGAGAGCTTGGATTTTGATAAATAACTCACACCATCATCATTAGGTATAGATCTGGCGTTGGTTCTTGTTGAACCAAATTCAAAGGGTTGGAAGAAAGTACATAAAAAGAAAGGAAAAAATAAAGGTTAAATGATCATTTCCACTCATAGTCTTTGTATTCTCTTTGTTTAGTTTCTTTCATGTCCGTTATTTCTACTTTTATAGCTCAATATCGTGAGGCATTAATTCTAGAATGTGTTCATCATATGCAAAATATAATTTGGTTCTTTCTTTTTTATGAATAAAATTACATGTGCTTTTTTGTCCAAACACACACACACAAACCAAAAACAATGCACACTATTAATCTAATTACTTTGAAATTATTGTACATCATACATCTAGTTACATCAAATAGGAAATCAATATCTACACTGATATCAATGCATCTAGTGCAAGCAATCAAATAGTATTAGAAAAATAACAACTACACTAAAATCAATGCATCTAGTGCAAACGATCAAATAGGATTAAAAATCAAAATCTACACTAAAATCAATGCATCTAGTGCAAGGAATCAAATAGGATTATAAATAAACAACTACATTGAAATCAAGGCATCCTATGCAATCAATCAAATAGGATCAGTAATCAACATCTACACTGAAATCAATGCATGCATTTTAGTGAAAAAACAAAATATTCATAAGAGTCTATCTCAAATAACCTTCATTGTGATCAACGCCAAACTATTTTCTTCTACTATTCTTATTGCTACACTTATTAGTTTTGCCATATTTTCATACCCATCATATGAAAAGGGCGGTTGAAATCAAAGACCATTCAATTCTTTAACTTGAGCTTTGTAGTGAATGCCATGCATTGTCTCTCTTTCTCTCCAATATTAGTAATAGTTTTCTCAAAAGTCAATCATTATGACTCATGGAGTGTTAAACCCCAAGTTATTTTCAATAGTAGTTGTTTTCTATTACCTCTTTTGAATGTAAAGTGACCAATAATGTTGAATGATGGAAAATAAGAATAATAAGAATGTATTCAATTCAAGAAGCAAACATTTTAGGTAAGTTAACATTTTATTTAAGATGAAAAATCAAGTATTTTATTTATGGTTGAATTACTGTAACACATATATCATTGCACATCGTCAATATTTTTTTGTGCTTGCTCTTTAATCAATGCACATTATTAATATAATTACTTTGAAATTAATGTACATCATACATCTAGTCAAATCAAATAAAAAATCAACATCTACATTGAAATCAATGCATCTAGTGCACGTAATCAAATAGGATTAGAAATCAACATCTACAGTGAAATCAATGCATCTAGTGCAGAAAATCAAATAGGATTGGAAATCAACAACTGCAATGAAATCGATGCATCTAGTGCAAGCAATCAAATAGGATTAAAAATCAACAATTGCATTAAAATCAATGCATCTAATCCAAGCAATCAAATAGGATTAAAAATCAACAACTACATTTAAATCAATGTATCTGGTGCAATCAATAAATATGATTAGGAATCAACATCTACACTGGAATCAATACATGAGAGAAAGTATGAGGAGCATTAGGATTTAGTGTTTTGTGGAAATGCAATTTGTGCCACCACCGAGCTCTTGCTTGCCTTTAGTGTTCATGACACCCAATAGCTCAGGGAATGTGTGCTTTGTTGCGATTTTGGCCCTGAATGTGGTCGTTTTTTGTTACATTAGGAGTTTTTTCAATCGAATCTATATTGTTGCACATCATTGGCCCATATTACCATATGCGATAGTGGTTTTGCAGATGTCTTCTTAGTAAAGGCCCTTTCTTTGACTATATTTTGTATGCAAAGTGCATACAAGTGGCAATTTTTTTGTAATGAAGACGCCTTTACCGTATTGTTATGGTTGTGGTAGGAACGGCTTACAGGTATTTCACCTATTTTTTTTTCTCCCACTTCTTTATTTATGTATATTTTCATTGTTTATTACATTAGACAACTTGCGGTGGAGAAGGATTTGTTGTTGTTGGATGTTGCCTCCTCTAAATCTCCACACTATGTCTTGGTTGTTGAACATTTTGAGAAAAATAAGAGCCCCTTTCAAATATTCATAAAAATTCTAAAGGGAAAGTCCATTCTCCTCTAGGTTAGGGAAACAGACCTAGTGCAACATTTAAAATATAGTATTCAAGATAGTTTGGATAGTCTTGCATCTTTCCAATGTTTGATGTACCAAGGTAAAATGTTGTATAAACCATTTCATACGAAGGACTGTGGCATCTCATGGAATGCTACTATTGTATTGAATTTAAGGTTGTGTAGTGGAACTTCATGTTCCATTCAGCCACGAGGATCTATTTCTTTCAAGGATGTAGTGAAGGGGAAGGCCTTCATCCCTGCTAAACATATCCAAAATATTCTAGGCCCATATATTGTAGAGAAAATGGAACAAACTCCAGTGATGGAAGTAAAACTCCTAGAGGTAAACTCTCTCCTCTTTTCTCTCTAATCTAAATTTCTTATTTATTGGTTTAATGGTGTCTGACCTAAATTTGATGCATTGCATTAGTGAATTTTTTCTACTTGGACATCCAATTGTGGCCTCTATTTGTGTTCAAAACACCTTTTCATTATTTAATTTGATACACAGAAAGACCTCGATTTTGTCCTAAATGAGGGGCTATAGTTTAGGGGTAGAGCAGGGATTTTCATTACTCCATGGTTCCCAAAATTTGATGCCACAAACATGGTGGTTACAATAATGTCGGTTTGGGTAAGACTCCCAAACCTCCCACTTCCTTTTTTGCACCACAAAGTCCTGGAAGACATTGGAAACACTCTGGGAAAATTTAAAAAGATGGATCTAGATAGAACAAAAAAAGTTCTATTCTCTTTTGCTAAAATTTATGTTGATATATACCTTAACAAAGGCTTTCCTAAGCACATCCAATTGAACCATAACAATTTTAAGTGGACACAAGTATTAGATTACAAGAACATGACTTTTAGATGTCATGCATGCTTTTAAATAGGTCACTTGCAGAACACATGCCCTTAGGCAAAAAAGAATCCATAAAAGAAAAAGAGGCCAGTTCAAAAGTCAAAAGGTTGGGAAGTACTAGAGCCTTACCTCTCATAAGAAGAATAAGAAGAAGGAAATTTGGAAAGTCTATCAAGAAAAACAAAAGTGAATGTACATGATCAATAGGGAAACTGTGTAGAAGAGGCTACTAAGGAAAGGTTCGAAAGTACAGTCCATACACCAATGGAAATCATCTCTTTAAAGATCGAGGCTCTCGATGGGTCAGGGGGCACAAAATGAGCACATGCATCCGAGATCTTGGATTTTGATAAAGAACCCACACCATCGTCATTAGGTAAAGATCTAGCATTGGTTCATGTTGAACCAAATTTATAGGGTTGGCAGAAGGTACACAAAATGTAATTTTGTTCTTTCTTTTTTATGAATAAAATTACAGGTGTCCTTTTCTCCATTGAAAATAAATAAATAAGTAAATAAAATCAATGCACGTCATCAATAACTTTTTTTGTGCTTACATTTAAATAAATTCACACTCTCAATCTAATTACTTTTAAATTATTGTACATCATACATCTAGTTACATCAAATCAGAAATCAATGCATCTAGCGCAAGCAATCAAATAGGATTAGAAATCAACAACTACATTGAAATCAATGCATCTAGTGAAAGAAATCAAATAGGATTAAAAATCAAAATCTACACTAAAATCAATGCATCTAGTGCAAGCAATCAAATAGGATTAAAAATCAACAACTACATTGAAATCAATGCATCTTATGCAATCAATCAAATAGGATTAGGAATCAACATCTACATTGAAATCAATGCATCCATTTTAGTGAAAAAATAATTCATAAGATGAAAGAGTCTATCTCAAATAGCCTTCATTGTGATCAGTCCCAAACTATTTTCTTCTACTATTCTTATTGTCACACCTATTAGTTTTGCCATCTTTTCATATATATGAAAAAGGCAGTTGAAACCGTAGACCATTCAAATATTTAACCTGAGCTATTGTAGTAAATGTCATACCTTGTCTCTCTTGCTATCCAATGTTAATAATAGCTTTCTCAAAAATCAACCATTATGACTTATGGAGTGTTAAAACCCAAGTAATTTTCAATGGTAGTTGTTTTCTATTGCCTCATTTGAATGTAAAGTGACTAATAACGCTGAATGATGAAAAATGGGAATAATAAGAATATAGTCAATTAACAGATTACAGTTTCAAGAAGCAAACATTTTAGGTAAGTGAACATTTTATTTAAGATGAAAATTCAAGTATTTTATTTATGGTTGAATTATTGTAACACATAAATCAATGCACATCATCAATATTTTTTTGTGCTTACACTTAAATCAATGCACACTATTAATCTAATTACTTTGATATTAATATACAACATACATCTAGTTACATCAATTAAAAAATCAACATCTACATTGAAACAAATATGTCTAGTGCAAACAATCAAATAGGATTAGAAATCAACATCTACATTGAAATCAATGCATCTAGTGCAGACAATCAAATAGGATTAGAAATCAACAACTACAATGAAATCAATGCATCTAGTGCAAGAAATCAAATAGGATTAGAAATCAACAACTGCACTGAAATCAATGCGTCTAATGCAAGCAATCGAATAGGATTAAAAATCAATAAATACACTTAAATCAATGCATCTTGTGCAATCAATCAAATATGATTAGGAATCAATAACTACACTTAAATAAATGCATCTTATGCAATCAATCAAATAGGGTTAGGAATCAACATCTACACTGAAATCGGTACATATATTTAAGTGAAAAACCAAAATATTCATAAAATGAAAGAGTTTATATCACTCCCTCTCTTTTTATCCCCGCATCATCTATATTTATATCTCCTTCTATCTCACCTTTGTCTCTCTATCTCAGCCCCCAAACACACACACACTCTCCCCCCACTACACTCTCTCTCTCTCTCTCTCTCTCTCCGATATATATATATATATATATATATATATTCTTCCTTCCTCCCATCTACCTCTATCTCCCTTCATCTCTCCTTTTTTATCTCTCTATCTCACCCCCCAAACATACACACCTCTCTTCATATCTCTCTCTTAATACAATATTAATATCCATAATTTTGAAACTTAATGTTATATTAAAATTAATATTTTATAATATATAAAAAAAATAAAAATTATTTATATTAAAAATTTGATGAGCATTTTAAAAATAGGAATAACAGTAAAGAAAAAGATATGGGTATTTTTGCATGTATTTCCACCCTTTTTCCTCTCAAAATGTTTTACTTCTTTCCATCTTTTTTCAATTTAACATGAAGTCAAATATAATGAACATTGATATAGGAATTCCAGCTTCGTACACATATATCTTAGAGCTCACAGAAGCTAATAGACAATGTAATTTGCGTCTATGAAATATTTTGGCTAAAGAAATCGCGTGTGGACGTTCTTGAGCATTAGGTTATATATATATATATATATATATATATTAGTCCCTGCCATCTGGCAATAGCCAGGGACTATAGTAATCGAAAATGATGCAATTAGCATTAGTTGAGCTGCTTTGACCTGTTTCTTAGTCTCGGCTCTTGATTTATAGTCAAAGTTTTCTAACATGGATAGATTTACCATCTTATTTAGCCTCTTCCCGAGGTGGGGAGGCAAAAGGCATAGATTATAATGTATTTGTTTGTTCATTTTTTCACAGCCGTAAATGTTACTAAAATAATGATAGCATTAATAGAGCGTATTAAATAACATACTCTCCCATCTCTGATCTCTAATTCTCTGATAAGAAGAACACAAATATGCTATATTATATCTCCCATCTCTGATATGCTCTTTTTTCTTTTACATGGTTGCCAAACACATGGCTGCCAAACACATGGCCACATGGCTTACATGACCACATCGCTTACAGATGGCTCTTAGATGCATGGGAGGTGTTGTCACAAAACCATGTACTAAGGGCTGCTACTTAGTGAGATCTCATGCAACTGTTTCAAACCAGACTTTAGACTAAGGATTAGCCTCCCTAGTCAGAGAGGGCTCTCTCACAGGTTTTGATAGGCTTTTAAGGGCAAAAAGATGGCTAACTCTTTATAACAGTGAATGAATTTTAAACTGGTTGGAACAATAAAATCAAGGCTTCTTCCATTGGGCTCATGGAGTTAAACATTTCTACAGTAAACAAGCAACTATTGCATCATAGAAACCAAGGCATATAGTGTCTCACTGTCCAAAACATCAACTAAGAAGGACTGCAACTCAACAAGACATACACAGGAAGTCTGAGCATCAAAGATGAATTCAGAGTGATTGCATGACTAGTGAATTGTAAAATAAGATACATAGAACCAAAACCACACACATTCTGAACATTTGGGACACACGATGAATCTTGGGAAGAAACAACAATATGCTTTCTATTACTGTGAAAGAAACTTTACATACACCAATATGAGAACTCTGTCTTTTTCATAAAAATCTCCAACCCTTGATACATCAAAGTTTCTCCTATTTATAGAAAATAAAACTGAGCTATCTTGAGTCTCCTCTTCCAGCATGAGGGGAGCTCGAAAACCTCTAGTTACCTACCTTATCCATATTGAAACTAATTTACTAAATACAGAGGTATTGCTTTTAATATAAAAGAGTCCTAGTTCTAATCGAATTCTGCTACCATCTCCTCGTTTGCATGATTCCTTCCTGATCTCTAACAGCTGTGCCTTTCCTGTAGGAGCTGGAATATATTTGAGGAGAATTCGATGTATTGGCTGCCTTGGATTCTGAGTGTGTTGCTGACTCAGCCTTTAATGGAGAAGTATCCTCTGTTTTCCCGGTCCCTGTTTTAGTCCATGTTCATTTTCCAACCAAAATGCTTGAAGCTGTATAATGACCTTAATGACCATACCATAACACCATCTGCCTGAATAATCTAGATGCTTTACGAATACT
>APFE031651843.1:0-106633 GCA_000404065.3 Pinus taeda
CTCGAAACTAGGGATCAACACGTTCGTCGAGACACCATGGTCCAAAACCATAGGCACAACTTCCAAGGACTAACTGCCACGGACCAAAGGTACTTTTCACATGTACGCGCTTTTACTGAATCAAACCTGCGTGTATACGCGGATTCTCCTTTATAAACCTGCGTATATCTCTTTCTTGTCCTGTTGTACTGAGATATTTCCTCTGATTAAGTTGCCATCACCTGTACGAACCTCTGAGCACCTGTACCAACCTCTGAGTGAGTTGCCATCAAGGACAACACTTGAAACATAATGCCAACAGTCACATCGCCTTGTAACCTAGACTTTTGTAATCTGATCCCAGGGTCTTGATCTCCAACATGACCTGATCAAAGTTCAAATTCTAACATGTGAATAAATGTGTTGACGTTGAACATGCTAGAAAATCACTTGATTACCAATCAATGATGTAAATTGTTAACAAGCACAAGAGAAACCACCAATAATGAAAATGGTTCTCAAGGTACTAGCAGCATAATTCACGAAATGTGAATGAAGGAACTATAGTCAAACACCTGTGAAATCACCTAATCGAAATCCAATGGTATGAACTTATCGTCAAGTGTGAAGAACTTGTCGTTAGGGAATGCAAGCTCCAAGGTATTGAAGAGGAGTCTCTCGATCAACTTCCTGGATAATGAGTTGAAGTCGATAGGAAGTGACCATGTCGAAGGAGGGCCATGAGGTATCCCATATCATCGACATGAGACAAAGGGATGCAAATGATTTTGGATGATACAAAGAATCAGGAGTAAGTGTAACTGTAGAGGGACTAACTCTTAAACATATCGGTGACACGATGAGAAGGTTGGCAGCCTTTGGATCCATAAGATCAGAGGTCATGAGGAGGTGGCAGAGATCAAATGGAAGGAAACAATGAGCGACACAACCCAAGAAGGTCAAATAAAAAGGAGGATATCCCAACTAGACACAAAGCAGAGAGTGTCATGTTCAAGAGTGAGCTACCGACATGACTGATTGAATTTCCAATTTTTTTCCCACCATTCCTGGTAGGTACCCCAATTATTTTTTAATCGCCAGCTTGAATGGGATAGCATATGCTTGCACTCTAAGTTCATCCTTCAGATGAATCCAACCTAGTAATTTTAATGAGCCCTAGGAAGGAGAAGCTCACATTTGTCATAGTGACGAATCCAATGTCGTTTAATGTTTTAATGAGTACGAAAAAGGGGTAACTCGATATATTTTTCATGTTTAGAGAGTTTGAAAAAGCCATGGAAAAGAAAACTCCATATGGTCTATTTTCGTGCATTTGTGTCTCTCGAGCCTGAAAAGGTAGAAGATGATACTTGAGAGAATCGCTTGACCATTTCAATCAAGCAATTCCTTTTTCGTAAATAGTTTATCCCAACCCGAAAAAGGGGTAAATGTATACTGGATAATTGATGTTTCGCATCCTTGAACGAGTTCAAAACAACAATAGATCGACAACCTTTTCATGTTTAAAGGGTCAGAAAAGAGCTTGAAAGTAGGCCCCCCATTTTATTCTCTTTTACGAATCAAAAGGGAAAAATACTTGGCAATCTTTTCATTTGAGTTTTACGAATCGAGAAAAGAGCTTAAACTTGACTCAATACCATCATTGAAAATCCGTGACCTGTCGTTGTACAAAAAGGTAAATGCATTATCCAATTCCTGAGGCAAAATAGGTCAAAAGTACGTAAAAACTTTAATATTTTATGAAAAAATGAATAAAAGGAGGGAAAAGTAATTATTTTTACCATTTAACATTTTACCTTTGTGTGAAGAGCTTTTAACCCACTTTTGCCCTAATTTTTCTGGAGCATATTCCGAGAGATCAGGGAGATCATTCGCCGAGCCGTCAGTTACAGGTAAGATCCAAGACCTTAATCTCCATTTTCATACTAATTTTTCCTATTTTTATCCATTTTTTTGGTTTCATGGGCAGATTTTGGCAAAAAAAAAATCACACTCGGTCGGTGTGATTTCCAGGCACAGAATCACACCGATCGAGGTGGCTAAAACTGCCAACCGCGTCGCCGGCGCCACTGTTTTTAAAACAGGCGCATTAACGTCATGAACAAAGAAAAATTGATGTTTTCTCTTCAATTCACCATTTAAATCCAAATTTCTCTGTAAAAAATGATCATTGAATTGATTGAATAGTTGTTGTAGGGAGAAAAGCGTTGAAAATGGTGGATTGGAAAGAAAGAGAGCTTGAGGATATCGATACCAAAGCCATTACTGATCCAAATTGCTTGGAGGCTTTGAAGAACTGTAGGCTCCTCAAGTTATTATTCACACCAGGGATGTGGGCGCAACCTGAGCTGCTATGGTACCTGATTAGTCTCTGGGACATAAATCGGGAAATTTTTATCATTGGTGACCAAGAGCTGGAGTTGGAGACTTCATATATTTATTTCATCACAAGACTGTCCCAGAGAGGGGAACTAGTCAACCTAAATGGGTCGAGGCTGATTGGGACAAATGTTTCCATGTTACTTGTCGAATGTTACCCAGAAGCTCTCAAATCCAAGAGTGGCAAGATCAAGATCGCGACAATTCGCTTGTATTGAGAGTGTTACTGTTGACCATCAACAGAGTGGTTGGGTCCCAAGCACCACATGAGACTAACATATCAAAGTTCATGTATGCTATCAAGTGCATAGTGCCCACTATTTTTAACTGGGCAGAATCTATGAAAGTCAACATGAAGCGCCAACTATCAAAAGCTAAGGTGTTAAACCTGAAGCAATTTTGGTTTGGGTCTATGCTAATGACCTTCTTCTTGGAGCAGGTTCCACTGTTCCAACACCAGTTGGCCGAGGTGGACCTGCCGATGCCACGAGACCCATGGATGGTCTTTTGGAGCGAGTTTATGCCCAAGGTTACGAGCAGCCAAAAGATGTCCTGCAAGCCCATCTTCTTCTCATGGTTATGATGGCAACTGATCATAGTCTAGGATTGGCCTTACAACGGTACCGACTTTCGCAAAGATCTGGATATGCCACTCCCAGAAGGAGACGATTTTGATGATGGAGGTAAAAGCAAACAATTTTTTTTTTTGGTATTTGTATTGTTTTTGAAATATATGTGCTAATGAAACTTCGATTTTATGAATGCAAATGTTGGACCAGAATGACCTATCGAGATGTCTTTGACTGTCAGGCGCGTCGCTCGGCAGTTTGGTGTTGCTCCTTATTAGGAGGGGAGCAACAACGAGGAGGATATTGCATGAAACCTCGAGGGTTTGACTCATTGGATCCTAGAGTACGCTCGGATGGGTGATGTCCCATGCTAGTACCAGAGGCATACGATGGGGGTGTCAGATTGGATCCACCGATTGCTAACTCGCGTAGTCCATGAAGTTACATGCTATCATGAGCATCATGTTGTTTAGTGCATAGGTCTAGCATTCCATATTTTTTAGGCCTGTGAGCCACATATTTATTTTGGACACACGTATTATTTTTTGGGGTTTTGGATATATATATATATATATGTTATATTTTCTTTCCTACTATGGTACATATGAT
The DNA here is from genome assembly GCA_000404065.3 of Pinus taeda. Taxonomy (NCBI): domain Eukaryota; kingdom Viridiplantae; phylum Streptophyta; class Pinopsida; order Pinales; family Pinaceae; genus Pinus; species Pinus taeda. The sequence continues at coordinate 3,558 of APFE031651843.1, forward strand.
TTGTTCTTGCTTTTCACATGTTTCACAAATGTCTATCCAACACATAATTAGCTAATGCATTTGTCAATGTATTCATATGTCTAGGAATATGATGATATGTAATATAACCAAAATTTCTCTCCAGTAGATGAATATGTAGATACATTCTCAATATCTAAGGATTTCTAACGGAATATTGCCCGTTGAGTTGAAGGACGACAAGCTGTGAATCTAAGTTGACAACCAATTCCTGAATGTCAAGAGCGATGGCTTCCGACAACAATTCAATAATTTCGTTGTACTCAACAATGTTATTGGTTGTTCGACCTAAACAAATACCTTATAGATCAATCAACTCACCATGGGGGTCATAAATGGCCCATGATGCGGAGGATAAATTCTGGGTACTACGGAAAGCACCATCAGCGAAACCAATGTGAGGAGTCACAGACATCTGCAAAGCAGGTAAAAACATAGTAAGCATGAAAACTGCTTGAAAACCAACACACCAAACCACACTGCACAAAAATGAATGACACACTAATGTATATAAGTCACCATGCAAGATAACCTAAGCATAGTACTTTTTGAAGGAGTCCATGCTTGGACTCAGGTAATCAATCAACACAGATGAACATCAGAGTTTTACCATTGTCATGACGAGTAAGCATCGACTCACCCAAATAATAGAGTAGAACTCATATAAGGCGTTGCTCCCATGCCCCTTGGGCAAGGGAGGGTTACGAATCAGATGACAACCCCATTGCAATAATGGGTAATCAGTAAAAACTCAGGGCGGGAGGAAAAACATGAATCCATGAGGGGATATAGGTGCCCTCAATTAAAAGATCTTGACAATGGCATGCAAAATTGACATGTCAATAGGCAGTGGAGAAGAGAACTGCTCATACTATACATGACCGTTAGGCTAGAACTAAGACACAAGGATTGAGAAAACACGTCGAGAGATGAACTCGAAACAGGAAAATCAGAGGATACAGAACTTGAGGCCAAAACAATTTCCACATAATTGATTTGGACGGGACTAAGTGGCATAACCTCACCCCAGGTATCAACAAGATCTGGTGAAAGTATGATCCAAGGATCAGATTTGACCGAGATAATGTTGACAGAGGAAACATGAGGAGGTGGAAATGGAAAAATTATCATCAAAGAAGAATCTTTAAAAAGTCTTGCCCCCACACTCGCGTAAGGAGCACTAGTGTTCTTAACATATAGAACATTTTCATCTGAAGAGGAAGAGGCAAAGAAGGACAGTTGGTCGATTGTGACTATCTTCCCTTGATGGGGAAAACAAATCACGTGGAACAAGGAGAAGGCTGCAACATACATGGTGTGGGTCCAACTCTGTCCAAGTAGAAGATTTTAATTGAGATTAGTGTCAACAATCTCTACCTCAACATGTACTATCTTTCCTTCCAAAGTAATGGCAAGGTTGGGTAAGACACCAAATGGTCGTGAATTGTGCTCGTCGAAAGCTTCCAAAGTATTAGGGGATTGATTTAGAGTAGGAGAACCATTTTCCTTCCAACAAGCGACTGACATGATGCAGGTAGAGGCACCTTCATCAATGACAGTCCTATGAATGGTTTTCTCATTAATGATTACCTGAATGAGAAAGGAAATCTAATGAGGCAAATGTGGGATGTGGTTCTCTAGATCAAAACATATAATATTAGAATTAATAGGATCAATACCCCCAATAGCCAACAGAATGACTTCCGCTGGGATGAACAGCTTTGAAGTGCCTCGAGAGCAAACATAGCTGATGGCACTTGAGCCAAATCCTCAACAATATTATAATGTTGAGCGGCTTGAGCATTGGGATCATACGAGGACTTCCTTAACACACCTCGAGAAGGTGGACGAATAGCAGAATCAGGGTTAGGTCACTCTATATGGACAACATAAGAAGAAGGGGTGGACTCTTTCTCTTTCCCGGTTGTCGGATCAGGATTTTGATAATCTTTTGATCTAGTAGCCACATTAACTGGTGTACTCATCATGAACACTTGTGAACCTAAGGAAGCAGCTGATTGAGCTAGATCTACCGTTTGAGTCTGTTGAGACAGAAACGGCTCTTTTAGGACAGTTGGGGTCCCTTTGAGCAAGTGACTAACTTTGGATCATCGGGGACAATCCTTAGTATAGTGATCCTCCTCACAAATGAGGCACGAATACTTAGGCTTTCGTTGTGAAGCATCACCAAGAAAACGACTTGGGAGGACCCTGTTTTGGGGCATCGTTTTTACCCTTGCTTTGCCTTTCTTATTACCTTTCGAGGATTTTTCTGTTGCGACATACTAGACAATGTGGACCTCTGTTGTTTTACCAGGCCCAGGTGAATTTTGGGAGGGACTATTGGAAGCAGGTTTTGAGACTAACTTTTTTTTGAAGAATATTTTGCAGGGGCCTGAGACACAAAACCAATTACTCCATTGACAGGAGGTGTACCCTGTGACCTCAACGTCATCAGATCAGGTGATGGCCTCAGAGCATCATGTAATAACTCATACAAAGTGTCAAACTGGGAGTAAACAAGCTCCAGGTATTGGGCACGAGCAATGGCTTGCTCCTCTGTAACGCACCCACCCGTAGCTATATCATGGGCAATTGGAGCAACGAATAACTTGGTAAACCATTCAGTTAGTAGCTGATCAACAATATCGAACTTGATCAGGCGATGCCTACATCTCCATTCATGGATGTGATCAGAGATGTGTGTCGCGGTATTTTTCTTGAGCGATGTGAGAAAATAGGTGCCAGTTTCATAGCGAATTGGCAACTGAAAATGCTTGAGGAAAACCATGGCTAAAGAGTTGAAGTCGTGATAATTACTTTGAGGGAGCTCGATGTACCACTTGGCTGCAGTGCTTGTAAGAGTTCGTTGGAAAAGACGGAGATGAATAGAATCATCAACATAAGAATTCGAAGAGCACCAAAGGTGATATGTCATCACATGGGCTTGGGGATCTTCTTTTTCTTTTCCATTGAACTTTGGACAATCACTCGGGATCTTGGATGGAACCAAAGGCCAATATGGTGAATCAAGGATTGGATCATTTGTAAGCCATGACACATTTGCCAGCTCTAGTGTAGCCAAGAATGACAATTGAGTATTGGAAGGCATTGGATATTGACAAGCGGGTCCAACCAGAGGAGCCCATCCCTGCTGGTAAGGATTTTGGCCCCATAGTGGAGGGTTCTGTCCATATGGAATTTGATTTTACCCCCACTGTAGGTTACCTTGCCCGTAGGGAGGATTTTGACCTTGAAAGCCTTGAAACTGTCTAGCCATAAGTTGTTGATAAGCAACATATGGGTTAAAAGGCTATTGAGCCTGTTGACCTTGGACAGATGGATATTGCACATGTTGTCCTTGGACATACGGGTTTTGAACCTGCTACCCCTGAACAAGAGGATTTTGGACCTGCTGCCCTTGGACATAAGGATTCTGCACTTGCTGCCCTTGGACATAGGGATTTTGGACCTGCTGCCTTGGACAAAAGGATTCTCAACCTATTACCCTTGGACATTAGTATTTTGGGCCTACCGCTACAGGACTTGACCCTGACCTTGTCCTTGCAAGGGTTGACCCTGTTGATAGGTATATGAGGATTGTTGCTACCTAAGTTGGCCCTGCTACTGCAAGGGTTGACCTTGCAGTTGTAAAGGTTGTCCCTGCAGCTGCAAAGGTTGGCCTTGCGAAAACATAGGTTAGGAAGTCTGTTGAACATACTCCATTTGCAGCTGCATGGTTTGTTGCAACTGTTGCGAGGGTTTCCCATGCGGTTGTTGCGGTTATCATTGCTGCAGAATAATCTGCCCTTGCTGCTACACAGATGGACCTTGCTGCAATAAAGGCTGCACTTCTTGCTTGAAAGGTTGTCCTTGCTACTGCAAGGGTACTTGAATTGTTCTCGGATTAAGACATTGAAATTTTCTGAACTATATCTAGTCATAGCCACTAGGAAAGGAGGACAAACGAGGCTGAACATACTATCCAGGCTTCAAGACATAGAGCGGATTGAGTATTCCTTGGAAACCATATGGAACATAAGGAGTTTGGTACTGAACCTGAGTCCCATAAGGCTGCTGATACTAGAAATTGCTTAACCCAGACGGACCAATAGGATTTTGGACCTGTTGGTACTGGACATTGCTTGATCTAGTACGATGAGCAGGGTTTTGAAGAGCACCAGAAGAAGACTAGTTCATCCCAACTGTTAGGTCCCTATGCTACTAGTGTAACCCCTTATTTTTATTAGTACAACCCCCTTATTATATTGTTGTGCCCATGTAGTCCCCATATTGTTATTATTGTGCCCCATAGAAGCCCACCATTGTTATTATTGTGCCCTTACTTTATTATTGTTATGTCGGCTCTGATTATATTATGACCCCTTAGACTCCTATATATAGAAAGGATATCTTTCCATTTGTATCATCTAAGAATTGTTCATTTTTGTAATGTAAAGGAGGTTTCCCCCTTGAAGAGGCTAAATTCTAAGGCATTTATCTATCTTTTCTATCTTTTTGTGAGCTGGTTTCATAACACCAACCATGTGAGGTTGTGAGCTACTCACATGGGTTGTGCTTGACACCATAGAAACATTTAGATTCTATCCCCCAAACGATGGCACGGTTTGTCCACTTACTGGAGGGGTCAAATAACTAACAACAACATGACTCGAGACCATCGATTGAACTTGACGGGTGACTTGGAGGGACAAGACAAGAGGGTTCGAAATGGTGGGTTGCACCGAGACTGAAGTAACTGCATAAATCATCATTTGTTGGGAGTTCGTGTTATGAATGAATGAACCCATGGTAGGCATAGTTCCATATACCCAAACAGGGTTATGATAAAGTGACGAGGCATTAGGTGTGCCTGAGACCAATTGTGTTAAAGTCGCATAATTAAGGGGAAAATCCCTATAAATACTGATAGGCACGCTTCCCGTGTAAGGGAAAAATTCAAGAGGAAACTGATGTTCTTCCTCTTCGATTATGTGTGTAGTGGAAACCTCTGAGTGATCTGGAGAGGAGACTATAGCGTCACCTTCAGGCTCCATGGGTGGAAACAAGCGATGATGAATGACTAAAGATGTTCGAGGGGATAATTCCAAAGGAATACCCAACTAATCGTACCTACTGTATGGATGTTGTGGTGATATCTCAACAAGGTCGAACAAAGGATTTAGAAGATATACAACCAATCCAAGCTGACTTTCAGTAGTCGATGAACTCTCAGGAGCCTGGATAGGATTGTCTAGGGATTTCGGGCCAATATCAGATAATGACCCAGTATCCGAAGGAGCTGGAGTATGGGATGACAAAGGTCGAATGCTCAGAACAATTCCGAGTTCAACACCTTGGTCCTCAAGTGACTATGGTAATTTAGGAAATGGCTCCTCTGACAATCTTTTAGACGGAGGAGAGGAAAAGGAACTAGGCAAACCAAATGGTTCAGCCACGATGCCTTTGTCTCAAGTATAAGGAAAAGAGAGTAAAGTTCAAGGCTATAAAATGTACTTTTAAGGAGTACTCATGATTTGGTCTTGAAGAGACTAACAGGATGTTATAAAATTGTGGGAAATAATTTTTAAAGACACATAAATAAACTGGTGCTTTTTCATGTTTTAACAGTCGAGAAAGAAGCAAATATGACTCTATCACTTTCGGTTGGAAACGAGCTCGAAAGGACAAATGCTCAGATGATATTTTAATTTTAATGAGTCAGAAAGATCAAATGACCACTTTGGATGATCTAGTTAAAAAGGATTACCAGGTAACTGTGAACTGTAGAATACCTCCCGGAGAACCGAGAAGTATGGGCAAGCAATCTCCTTGAATGTTGTGTTCGGTGTATCACATTTACAAGGTAGCAAACTCGGCTTCCTATGGATAAAGGATTGTAGCCTAGTGGGGCCTCCCTTTATATACTCGATCGTACGAGGAGCACAAGTCTGTACTAGTGTTGTCAAGTGCCGAAGCTAATGATAGCTACTAGGTTTAAAGACGTTGGAACACATCTCTAGCCTAGCCCTTCTAGATGTGATCGTTAGGTTTCAAATTCATCTTAGGTTAATTTAGTTCATTTTAAAGTTTATCTTGAATTATGTCTCGATTTTCAGGCTTTAGCGATGTGACTCGAAAAGTCCTATATGCAGCTAAATGAGACAAGGCCCTTTCAATTCAATGAATCATCTACACTAGAGAGGGTAGAAAACACAATCAAATGCAAACAAGCAAGCAACTGAAAGAAAAAATGATCTTTTCACTAATTTACTTTTCGAAAATAAACTAATGAAAAACTCTTTCCAATTCCTAGTTTTCTAACAAGTGCACTCCAAACAGTCCTTTCAAGAGTAAACGAAAATGCAACCCTAGTCTTCAATGATGCTAACTTAACATAACATATTGATGCAGCAAACTAGAATTATGTGCTTTTCATTAAATGAAAAAACGGATCTTTCATCAAATACTTCAATGAAAAAATTTTCGAGACAATCAATCTTCAAGCAAATGAAAAGGCACAAAAGAGAATCTCTTTCAAACTAATGAAGTAATGACTCTACCAAAAACAATACAAGCAATGTGACCTATTCTGGAAAAGAGATGTTTAAACAAGCAAACAAAACTTTTCAAATTTGTGTGATGGAGACCAAAGCAGTGAGAGGACTATAAACAAAATGCAAGGAGTAAATTCACCAACAGCTTGACTCATTGAGTTCACAATCAACTGAATGGATGACAACCAAGATTCCCTAGGGCTACAAACCATCCACAGACTCAAGAAATCAAGTAAAAAGAAGGCAAGTCAACAAGCAAATAAAACAAGTCAAAATGCAGTTGTCTAGTCAGGGAGAATACAGTATAAACAAACTATAAGGCCGAAATAAAAAGAGAAGACACACTGGTAGAGATCTGGGGTGAACCCCAATATTGACCCACAGGCATCTGCGCAATTGCCTAACTGACAGCAAGTGCTGGAATGGGATAGACGCGATTGTTAGCGAAATAAGCATGCTGGCCAAAGATACAAGGAAAAAATAAAAAAATCAAAGGCCGAGACCAGACTTGCTACTGTAAATTTTAAAACAGAGAAGTAAACAAGGTAGAGCAGATAGAACTAAAGGGAAAGGGTGATACTAGAAAAGTTCACACAAAACCATGGAATTACAAATAAGCAAAAAGAAGGATTGGCTACCCAACAGAGTCGCCAATTTGTGGTGTAGGTAAAATTCTAAGTGTGGACACAAACAATTCCTCTAGCCCAAGAGCGGGTCTAGCCACAACCAAGACATTCTATGGAATATTTCCTTAGGTTAGAACCAATTAAGAGGGCCTACCTCTTAGTACACTATCTGTTTGATGATGACCTTGCTTCCTTGCTCCAACTATCTTCCGTTCCTTCTTGTGAACACCTGAAACAAGTAGACAATGACAGACAACAACTGTGATAATATACAAATTGTGTTCAGCCTAATTAACAAGTCAAGAAACATTAATCAATAAACATGTGAAATGACATCTTATGTAGGAAATCAATTGATAGTTGCATCTTTATTAAATCAAGAAGAGATTACAACTGGCATCTTGATGTTGATTTTCTCCTCTGACAAATTCAGGTTCCCACATGCTTCTACTAGCATTCCATGGATGGCCCCAACAATGATAGTCTAAAGTCTCTTCCCTTTAGGCTTCACACCAACCCAACTCACAATTCTCCCTTAAACACAAACTAGAGAGCTACAAAGCATGGATAACTTGCTTATTACTCCAAACAAAACTTAATTAGCACTATCACACACACACTAGCTTGTGCTTGTGAAAAGTGGAGGTTTATATAGCTTGAATGGATGGGAGATGGTTCCTCTTGTCATGGGAGAAGTTCTTATATCTTGAGGTAGTTCCATCCTAATAAGGGAAAGGAGCCTAATATGACCTCCTCGGCTCCATCTGGCCTAACCATTTACCTGACTTACGTTACGAAGCTTCTAGAGCTGGAAGCTTCAACTCCAAATTAGAAAAACTTTCCAAAAGAGGATCAGCGCGACTGAGAAAGGGCTCAGTTGATTCAATCAACGCTAGGGACAGTTGTAATTCCTACATATCGGCACGAGGAGGACATGGTTCATTAGTGTCGGTCTTGTAAACTTGGATAAATAGAAGAGTTTGGGAAAATGATGCAAAGGGGAATTGTTCTACTCATGAAGAGGGACACAATGGGAGGTTCTTCATGATGGAAAAGCATGAAGGGTTCACTATAGAGGTCCTCCAAGATCAAGGAACAGGCAGTACAGAGATAGTGAAAAAATGTTGTGTAACACCTAGTGACCCATGAAACGAACTATGGGTTTTGGTAAAGCTAGGTATTGTGTGCCTCGGTGGGCCTAGGAAGCCTCAACTGATAAATGGCGGGATATATGGTAAATCCTAGAGGTTGTTGCGCTTGATCAGGCCTAGGAATCCTTAACAGTGAATGGCAGGATATATAGTAAATCATGGTGGGTGGTGTCTCTATTATGGCCTAGTGACCCCTGGATCGACTGTGGGTTGCGGTAAAGCCTTGATACTAGGAGACAGAAAAATTCCTCACAGTGTAGGTGGAGAAATATGGTGGCATCCATGCTTGTTTATGGCCTATTGATTTGGTTAGGATTACAGAAAACCCTGATTCTGTTGATGAGGGTGAGGTGGTTTAGCCTCTGGAAGCCCTGGTTGGTTCTTTTGGTTTGATTCTCACATTCATGCTTGGAATATGGCACGGAGGTGATTGGCTAAAGAGAAACTTGGCTTAGCCAATCTACAGTCAGGTGAAACATGGTAATCCCATACCGGGTTGGTTTTTTCATTCATCAATAAGAGTTTCTTTCCTTGGTATTTTATGAGAAAATGTATCAGATTATATGTGCCATTTATGGTTGTTGTATCCTTATTATTTCTATTGTTTATATGTTGGTTATGAATATGTTTTATGACAATGAAAATGTATGGTTGTCATCATGTTTTTATTTTGGAATGAATGAGCAATGAATATATGACCTAATATATGATAATGCAGCTAATGTGATAAGGCACCAATGCTTCTTAGCAATTCTCAAATAAGTATGAGACCCTTATGCTCAGATCTGTTGTTTAAACTTGTAGAATGCATAATTGTGATATGTTTGATGAAATGTTTGTCATGGCTAGTAGGGGTCCAGTCAAGTCTCTATTTAATAATTTTCGTTGGCATCATTATCTCTATGTTTCTTTTCATTTATGTGAATTCCATGAAGTTATGGGTAGTGATTGGGTCCTAGCCCTAGAATTTAGCCTTAAATCTCGTAGTCGTGATATAGAACTTGCAGAAAATGGCTATAGTGACACTTATGCAGCCTGATGGGAGCGAATGGGACCCTCAATCGCTTGGAGGCATTGGTGAGGGAGAGATTGGGGCTCTAGGTCCTTGAACTATTGATTTTACTCCAGGGTTGGTCACCTGGAAACATGGGGTAGCTCCTGGAGGCTCTGTTATATGTGTGGATGGTCAATTTGGTTGTGTTATCGATTCCACTTCCTTAAGGTGACCTAGGAGGTTGAGTTAGATCATAGTAGCCTCTCGTCACATGTTTACACCAGTTGGTCGGTTACTTAGGTAGATGTGGGAGGAGGGTGTTACAAAGTGGTACGAAAGCATGGTTCACCCCTTGGACTGGATGGGTGGTGTGTTGGTCATGCATTCATGTTGGTTACTTATGTGTTCTCATGCTTGTGGTCTATGTACTAGTTGTGTATGCATGATATTTCTTATGGTTGCAGTGGTGTTGCCATGTGAAAAGTTAATGGCATTGTTGTTGGATGTGTTTATCATGAGTTTATGACAGTTATGCATTGGAAATTCATGTCAGTGTTTGTATGTAAGGTGTATGTCTACATGTCATACATATGTTTTTATGCATACATTGATATGTGTCTAGTTGTCATGCATAAGGTCATGATGTGCGTTAGTATGATCATGCATTGATGACTTGACTATTGTTAGGATGATAGCTACATGTTGTTATGATTATGTTTATGCATGTATTGGCTAATCTGGTTGATCTTGAAGATGAGATATCCTCCCCAAATGATGCTAAGGTACATTGTTTTGTTTATGATTTGGTTTAGATCACATAGTGTGCCTTGTAGGAAGAGATCAAAATGACTAGCAAGATGGTAAACTACAAAGATTCTCCCTATGAATCAGATGAGCAGCATGGTGTTGGGAATTCTTCTGACTTAGGAAACACATTGAGGAGTTTGAAGGAAGAAATAAAGAGTTGCAAAGAAGATAATGACATAATCATGGAGGAATAGGAGAAATAAGCAGAAGTCAATCCAGTAATCCTTTAGAGTTTGTCAGACCTGCAGAGATAGCGACCACTTTGGATCAACTATGGAAAAGAGAATGGGACTAATGGGGCATATGGAACTAGGTATCAAGGTGGTCACAGGTCAGATAGGGATGACATGATCAAAGATGGTAGATTCTTGGATACTCCAGATAGAAGAGGTTATAGACACATGTACTATTATAGTTTTGGTTCTGACAGGTATTATGATTGTCATCATCACCCTTATAGGAGTGACAGGGAATACTTTATGGATGAGCTTAAGAAAGAAAATCCACTAAATTTTGATGGAGAGTTGAAAAAGCCAGAGGATGCAAAGGCTTGGTTACTTGGTATGAATAAGTTCATTGAACTACATGAGTATACAAAGAATATGAAGGCCATAATAGTTATCTTCAGCCTAAAAGGTAAAGAAAACATCTGGTGGGGAGATGTAAAACAGGTCAAAGACATAAGGACAAAGGACTTGAGTTGGCATGAATTCAAGGGACTCTTCAAAAAGAAGTACTTGTTGGAAAGGTACTACGACAGCAAAACCAAGGAATTCTATCAGCTCAAAATGGGATCGATGATAGATAAAGAGTATACGACCAAGTTCTTAGAGCTATTGAGATATGTACTATATCTTAAAGATGGAAAGGCTAAATTTCAAAGATTTTTTAGTGGATTTCAATTAGCATTTAGAGACCAGATTGCGTATGAAGAGCCTCGATCACATGAGGAAGTTACTAGGAAACTAAAGCATTGATATGAATAGTCAAAGCGTAAGACAAAATCTCTGCAAGGATGGAAAGGGAAAGATAAAAGTAAAGGTAAATGGCAGTTAAAAAGAACAAGGCCTCAGAATGCAAAAGAGAAAGAGAATGTTGCACTACATAAGAATTTCAATGCATATAGACAGGGACATGGGTCACAATAATGGCATAAAGGTGATGGTACAGGGCAGTTGGAGTGTTGGACATGTGGTAAGGAGCATATTAAGAGGGATTGTTCATGAAATCAGGGTGGTATGCCTCAAATATATAGTGAACAAGAGGCGCAGATTGTTAGGGATGTTGGTTAGAGCATTCCTTGTATTTATGCAGTATTGGATAATATGTAGGCAAATCATCAAGCATTTATCATTGAGATGGTCGACGGTAAGCTTTGTGATCAAGTTGTTTCTATTTTGATTGACCCTGGATCTAATCATAGTGATATTAGTCCTGACTGAATGGTATGCCTACAACAACACATCTGAATGTATTACGGTTAGGGTCATATAGTATGCTTTTGGTTATGGATTGGTTATATCTTTGTAGGACCAAAGTGAATTATTATGACAAAGTCATTGAGTGTTTGGATGATAATGGGGAGTAGAGAATCTTACAGGGTAAGAAGAAGGCAATATCATTTAGAATGGTGACAACTATGTAGGAAAAACACAGTCATAGAAAAGGGTGTGTATTATTTGCAGTACACATTTCTAGTGATAAAGGTAAAGAGGATGAGGATGCAGATATATTGAGCAGGTAACCAATCTTGCAGCAGTTTCAGGATGTATTTCAAGTAGAGATTTCAATGTTTCTACCTCATAGGGAAGTAAACTTTTCTATTGAGTTGGTACCAGGAGTAGCGCTAGCATCAAAGGCACCGTATAGAATGAGCACTCCAAAGCTAGTAGAGTTAAAGTTGCAATTCAAGGAAATTCTTGACAAGGGATACATTAGGCCAAGTATATCACCTTGGGGTGTACTGGTATTGTTTGTGAAGAATAAATATGGTACTCTCAGGTTATGCATTGATTACAAGCAGTTGAACAAGGTGACCATGAACAAAAAGTACCTGTTGTTGAGAATTGGTGACTTATATGATCAGCTAAAGGGAGAAATAGTGTTCTCAAAGATTGATTTGAGATATGAATATCATCAGGTATGCATCAAGGAAGAGGAAATTTACAAGACAAATTTCTAGACCAGGTATTGGCATTATGAGTTTGTTGTAGTTCCATTTGGTTTGACTAATGCCCCAACTATCTTTATGTGCTTGATGAATAATGTGTTGCATCCTTATCTGGACAAGTTTGTTATTGTATTCATTGATAACATTTTGAGATATATTCTAATAATGAGGAAGATCATGCCAAACATTTAGCAATAATGTTGAGACAGTTAAGAGAGCGTCAGTTGTGTGCTAATCTTGGTAAATGCAACTTATTTAAGATAGAGGTACATCACTGGGGACATGTGGTCTCTAAGGAAGGAATAGCAGTAGATCCAAAGAAGATAAGAGTTATTATGGAGTGGGAAACTCCTAGAAATATGGATGAGGTGAGATCGTTCACGGGGTTGGCAGGCTATTATAGGAGGTTCATAAGGAACTTCTCTCAGATTGCATATCCTATTATGTAATTGCAGAGGAAAGGTAGGAAATTTGAATGGACAGAAGAATGTGCAACAAGTTTCAAGCAGTTAAAGAATTTGCTGACAAACACTCCAGTGTTAAATATTGTGAACCTATACAAAGAGTTTGTAGTGTGTACAGATGCTTGCAAGAGAGTACTTGATGGAGTGCTCATGCAGGAGGGACAGGTAGTATGTTATGAGTTGTGGAAATTGACACATGATCTTGATTTGGCAGCGATCATTCATGTGTCGAAGATGTGGAGGCACTATATTCTTGGCATGAGGTTTGCATTGATGAGTGATCATAGTGGGTTGCGATACTTGTTTGACCAACCGAATCTCAATGCCATGCAAGCTAGATGGTTGGCCATGATCATTGAGTTTGACTTAGAGATAAGGTATATCAAGGGTAAAGAGAAAAAGGTTACAGATGCTCTTATAAGGCGTATACAGGTAAATCACAGTGCAACTATGAGTTCTTATGGGATAGACTTAGAGGATCATATTTTACAGGCAGGTTAATAGGATGAGAGGTATAGAGAGCTTATGCACAAGTTACAACAAAGTACAAGTACATGTATAGGTAGTGGTACAGGTAAATGTACAGGTGCACAGGATGTGGACTATCATCTCTCAGCATATGGCTTGATCAGATTTAGGGACACGAAATATGTGCCTAGCAGGAGTGAGCTCAAGAAGATTATCTTGAGGGAGTTTCATGTAAAACTATATTCAGGTCACCTAAGCTACCAAAATAGAGTGACAACAGTAAATAAGTTCTATTATTGGCCAAAATTGAAGAAGGATGTGGCAGAGTTTGTGGCTAACTGTTTGGATTGTTAACATGTAAAGGAAGAATGTAAGAAACTAAGTGGAATACCAAAATCGATTGTGATTCCAAAGTGGAAATGGGAGGTCATTTCCATGGACTTTATTGTAGGTTTACCAAGGACATTTAGACAGCATGATTCCATCATGATCATAGACATGGTTAGATTGCATGATATTCCGAAGAATATTGTGTCAGACAGGGATGAAAATTTCACTTCCAAGTTTTGGAAGGAGCTTTTTGTAGGTTTGGGCATAAAGTTGGCCTTCATCACAGCTTATCATCCGTAGAAATATGGAAAAATAGATAAGGTCAACAGGATATTGGAGGACATGTTGAGGATATAAGTGATGCACTAGCAATAGAAGTGGGAAGAGTATCTTCCGCTGGTATATTCTTCTTACAACAATGGGTACCAGGACTCTTTAAGGATGAGTCTATTTGAGGCACTCTATGGGCGGAGTTTCAATAATCCCATCAGTTGGAGTGATCCAGTGAACAGGGTGTTATTTGGACTAATAATGTTAGTAGAAATGGAATAGGAAATGTAGGTGATAAAGAAAAATCTAAAGGCAACACAAGACAGACATAAAATATATGTAGATTAGAACAGGTAGTTTAGGGAGTTTTAGTTTGGGGAACAGGTGTACTTGCGTATCAAGCCAAAGAAGAGATCCTTGTGGATTGGATTGTGTGCCAAGATGACACTTCAGTTTTTTCGACCTTTCAAGATGCTTGAAAAGATTTGACCAGTAGCCTATCGACTTGCACTGCCTCCGATAGTGAAATTCCATGATGTTTTACATGTGTCATTGCTTAAGAAGTATGTTAAATATTTTGATTATGTGATTGACTGGTCTGTATTGTAGGTGGATCCAGATGGAGAATTCCAGTTGGAACCTCAATGCATATCACAAAAAAAGGTTCTCATGCTACAGAACTGAGAAATCAAGCATATTAAAGTGCAGTGGAAGCACTTTGGTCCCAATGAAGCTACATGGGAGATGGCGGATCAAATGCAGGCTATGTATCCTTATTTATTCATTGTTTGAGCAAATGTCCTTGATATATGTTTTGGCATATGTTTTGGTATGATATTTTTGTATATGTACATATGTATATGGATGTAAATGCCGCCATGAGTTATTTTATAAAGCTCCAATAAGCGGTATGGATGTCATGTCATTATGAGTGTCAGGTTGGTTTGCTTCTCAACATGTTGATCATTAATACTACAATGAACTAAGTTATAAAGCTCCATAGGAAGTAGTTTTACTTTCAGCAATCTTGTTGTTTGTAGATGTCATTGAACACCGAGGATGGTGTTCCCCCAAAGGGGGGTTCTATAATAGCCCTGGTGAAAATTCCATGTAATAACATTTAATAAAAGAAAAATAATAGCCACGGTTATGGGACACTTATTCCAAATTGAATGTTGGGCAAGACATCCTAGTGTTGGTGTTCATTTGGTTATTGTGGATAAGGAAATTGGCAAAGGCAATGACAAAGGCTTTGGAAAGGGAAAATGGAAATTTTGGCAATTTATTTATGAAAATAATGGAAGTTATGAGAAAATTAAGGTGAAAGGTCACAAGTTGCATGTGAGGAGGAAAATGATGGTAATAATGGAAAATGAAGAAAATAGAGGCCACATTAATAAAAAGGCTTCTGAGGATCCATTGGTACATTTTTGTTAGTTTAGTCTTGGAGCTCTCTCTCTCTCACTCTTGGAAACTTAGAGTTTTCTAGGAGCACTTCAACATTTGATCAAGAAATGAAAAAGAAGGCAAAGAGGAAGAAAAGATCAAGCAATTACAATATGTTTATTGCATGTATCGATTTGCATGTGTGTTCTTGGTTCTCTTTCTGTCGTTGGCATGAGTTTTGCTAACGTGACAATGTTCTTCAGCCTTTCCTTTCCATTTCCAGATAGCCATTGTGAGATGGGGTTCTCATGTCTTGGTTGAGCTAGATTTCTAGATGGATTCAAAGCTGATTGATTTGGATCTCTCAATGAAATAACACATGTCCTAGTGATTAGGTGCTCAAAATTATGCTCAAAAATAAAAGTGTCAGAATTTTGTTAAACTCATCTTCAAATTGAATAGCTCATCATTCTAATTCCAACGATGTGAACAACACTCAAATATGAGCTTGTATGCAGAAGTTAGAGCAAGTCAAAGTTCAGGTTTGACTTAGACACATGGTAGGATTGGATGATGTGGCAGGCTCTTCAGTGAATGAGGAGGCACCAAGTGGTAGGATTCCATTGGGCCCTGCACATTGCAATTGCAAGTAGTAGGCAAATCGTGTTAAATAATTAGCCCCTGAGCACAGAAGGGTTACGATAAAATAAATCACAATCACACATCGACAAAGGGAGTGAAGTATGAAAAAATCATCCCCCGCGAGATCAGAGTTGCAATGCGATATCGCAATCACAAACCAAAATACTGCACAATCCCACATATCCAAGACCAGTGGTTTTCCGTCGATCGTTATATCCCGGATGCGTTAAGGTTATAGGGTCCAGTTAATACTCCCATTGAGTCCGTGCACATCGCAATCACACATCATCATCATGTTCATAGACCTTAAGCCTGTCGGCCCTTGTCGATTGTGATTTGCGTTTCGTCCGATAGATTATATTTTCGCCCAGTTAGTGGTTTTGGGGGCTAATTTGTGGGATCATACCAGATGTGGAGCAAGTTGTGGAATGAATAGTGGGAAAACTAAGAGAAGTCATAACTTCTTCAGTTTTTCAGCAAATTGGATGCATAAAGAGGCTAGAAATCCATTTTTAAGTATTTTGAACTCATTGAGATGGGTTTCAGAGGCATTTGAGCATTGTAAACATACTTTTGTTGTAATTTTGAGCATAATAGAGAGGCCCAAGCATTGGAAGCTAGACCAAAGAGACGTAACCCAGGAGGGGTGAACTCCTCATCAAATCTTTGTGTTGTGTGTTGTATTTTGATGTTCGTTGTTGTTATTTTGCTGTTGTTCAGCATATATTTTATGTTAAATTATTTATAACATTTACATAAGAAACTCTCATGGGAATCAGTTAATTAAGCAAAAATGGTGAATCCTTAAGCACTTGATAAGCAAAATGATAAGAATCTTGAGTTTTATTCTGAATGGAGAATTAGAACAGCATTACTAATCTGCTCCATTTCAAATCAAGTTGGTATGAGAGCACTGGTTCTTGCTTACTAGATTTGCTTGTGCAAAGGAGTATTGTTTACAAGTTTTGTGTCATGCTAAGAAGGTTAAAACTCAAAAGAAGTGAAGGAAATCTGGTTGGAAGCCCTGAAGTTGGGTCAACGGGAAGAACAGCAAGGTTGCCACAATCTCCAACACCAGTTTAGCCTCAAGTTACAATTAAGACTCCAGAGAACATGTCTCATGAAGCAGAACCTACAAACATGACAGAAGATGAGAAGACCTTTAGAAAGGCTTTCTTTGATATGACAGACATGGTGAATGTCCTTTATGAAGAGAGTAATAGCAGGTTGCAAGGAGAAAGTTCCAAACCTCCCACAGGAGAAGGATCTTCAGGAGTAGGTAATTGAAAATGAGGTAATAGGAATGGAGACAAACCCCCACCCTCTCCACCATCTTCTTCATCCTCTTCTTCACAAGCATCTTCACACTCTTCCACTAAGACAACCCTTACTCATACTCATCATCATTCTTCAAAAGGAACTGGTAAATCATTGTTTTTAAAACTTGATGTTAAATTCAAGTTGCCCATGTATAATGGTGAAGTGAATGCAGAGAAGATTGATAATTGGATTCATGAGTTGGAGGTGTATTGTAGAATTCAGAACCTTCAAGAGGATGATATCAAAATTCAGTTGGCTCCATTGAGAATGAAGGGTGCAACACTCATTTGGTGGGAAGCA
Source organism: Pinus taeda (assembly GCA_000404065.3). Lineage (NCBI taxonomy): Eukaryota > Viridiplantae > Streptophyta > Pinopsida > Pinales > Pinaceae > Pinus > Pinus taeda. The sequence goes on from APFE031651843.1 coordinate 21,061, forward strand.
AAGACTCAAGACGAGATCAAAAAACATGGTAAGATCTCTATTACTTGGTTTGATTTCATTGCTGCTATAAAAAGATTGTTATGAATATAATTCATAACAATTAGATAAATAAAATAAATATAAATATTAAATAATTAAATATTATTTAGGTTAAATAGTCATTAAATTAAGTGAAAAGGCATGTCTAAAAAGACATGCCCATTCACGAAAGGTCACTTGTTGAGGTATAAAAGCAGGGCCTCATTGTAACATCTTATACATGCCTTCGTAGACTTGTACAGCTTGAGTGGGCCTAATGGTTAAGAGCATGTGTTTCCTCCTAAGAGGTCACAGGTTCAAAACCAGAAGGGGGTAGAGTATGTATGCCTTCGTAGACTTAGCAGTCAAATCGCTGCGCGGAGGTGGGTCCCTTGTCCCACAAACAAGGGGGTCTCATACACCAATTTGGTGTCTGCATTGGCTGTGACTTAAAGATAGATATTATTATATATTATTAGATACAATTTTATATATTAATAATTATTATATTAAATACCTGTGTGTATTTTTACATTCAAGTCTACAAGCTACCAGTCTATGTGCTTCAGCATAACAGTGGTATTAGATCCATGGCACAAAATATAATCATGCGGGCCTTTGAACGTAGTTCGTCGCACAATGTGCCATCACGTTCACATCTTGATTATGTTGAACAATTTAGTATTCAAGAAGCATAACAACGTTTAGAAAAATAATTTCTAGAAGTTAAAGAATGTCCAAAGGAAAACGATAATAAGGAAAATGATCTAGATCAAGATAAAGATGATGTGGATGAGGACTATCTTAAGAAACAAGAAGATGAACAACTGCCTTCTATATCTAGTGGAATTTGTAGAGAAGCAGTGGCTATGAGCAGAGATTCTGAGACCAATAGCCAGAAAAGCCATAATAACGAAGTACCCAATAGGAGAAACTCTGTGACCAATAGTCAGAAAAGCTACAGAAATGAAGTACACACCAACAAAGACTCAGAAATCTGCCATACAAGCTACAGATATGAGAAACTGGGAGGCAAAAAATCTAAAACTAGCCACAAGTTAAGCAAAGAAGTTATACCAGATGAAATTTCACCTGTTTGTTAGAAAAACAATAGTAACCCCATAACCTTCCATGTGCCAAGGTATGTCAAATCCGTTCAGGTGTGAGTAAACAAACATTTTGGGAAGAAAGCCTGCTTTTTGAAATTCTTATTTCATGGAAGCAATGTAGATAACTAGTATTCCATTCTAAGGAATGGTCTGAGATGCTTAAGAAGCACAGATTTAATGTTAAGAGGCAATACCTCTGGTGACAGTATTTATATGGCGAAATACTTCAATATATCTGTAGGCTATGGCTTTGAACCTGGCAGGGCGAGATCATCCCTTTTTGGTTGGCAGAATGGCATGTACAAGGACGGTTTCTATGCGGTGAGCATTTGTGAGATTATTTCTTATCCAATAAAGAAGTTTACAATAGCAATGGAATGCGTGGTTCCAAAAGAGTACAAGGGCAATGTGGCCGGGTGATACTTTCTTATCAACACTTGCAGCAGTACTCCTAATCCAATGAAACTTGTTTGTGAAAGTTATGATCTCAATCCTAAGTTGTGAGACCAATATGTCACCCACCATCGTAACCATCCAGTGATTACTACTATCACAGCCTTGTACTATTTTAAAATTGTTGATATCTCTTAGGATCTCGCTTGCACACGTGATGGTGACAGTGATAAGTTATCATGCACAATATGTGTTGAAGTGTTTTCCACTAAAAAACTTGGAATAAAATTGCATTGTAATCATCCTTTCCATCGCAATTACATCAACGTAGGGAAGTTTATCGTGTATTCCATAAGTGTACCAACCACAACACTGCTAATTCTCAGCGTGGTATTCTGCTTCTTCTTATATTTCACCAAATGCCTCGTTCTGAGTAGCCATGCCCAAACCCTAGTTGGCCTGAATCTCAGATTACTTACCGGCACCTACTTCATAATCACAAGCCTCTTCGTATGCTTCATAACCAGATCTTACAAAGTTTTTTTTTATGGACTATAAGCTTCACATTCCAACCACTGAAGCTCCTGGACGTGGTGAGCGACTCTCACAGCCACTACACGTAATGGCATCCATAAGGCTCCTCAACCTGTACATCGAACTTGCGTTACTAGCTGCAGGCGACAGAATAGAGCACTGGTTCAACGTTGAGATCCATGGTATTCGGTGCTTGCTATTGGTGAATAGCAAAATTCCTTGACTCCGATACAGTGTGGTCAAGGAGGAGGAGAAGAAGAGGGAGTGCGTGATTTTCCAAGATTATTTTAGGAACGATGATATTGTCAGGATTGTATGCAAGTCCAAGAATTGTTACCACATGAAATGCATCGATGAGTGGTTGAGAGACCACCTTAATTGCCCAATCTTGGTATCGTTGGAGGAGCTTCTGGTGGAGAGTCTTATCTCAGCTACCAATTCACCACTCACCATGCAACAATCGAAAGCACAATGGTGCGTGGCCGTGTTGCGAAGCGACGACAGGGGTTCTCGCTATCCCTACTGCGTGGTCTGACGAGCCCGTCAGCGTCAACTATGCTGCAGAAAAAACCCACACAGGATAGACCCTTGAGTTGACACGTGGCGTAAATTGTGGTGGGCGGATTAGTTGAAAAGTTGTGCCTTTTAATTTTGGTCACCATCAATTAATCCCATGACATTTCGACACACCGATTGGTCATGTATAATTGGGTTTTCGTTGAGCGTTGGTTAAGTGCAACGAGGTTGGTGATATGTGTGTCTGCAGTTAGAGGGTTAGATGCATATGCGTGGTCCGTTAAATTGATGGGCTTGTTTAAACGCTGGGCTCGACGTCAGGTTGAAATAAGACCAAGTTCTGTAATAAATCAAAATAAATTCATATAATTTAATTAATTAAATTATATAATTATATAATTAAATTAATTAATTATTTAATTAAAAAAAATCAAAAACCACAGGAATATACTGATAAGCTACATGACGAATCGATTGACCAAAGTTGTATACAACAAGATGTGAGAAACCACTAAGTAAAGAAACTCCCAACGTTAAGCTTTGAGGACAAAGCTTCCGAAGGAGGCTATGTTATTAATATAATTCGTAAATATAAATATTAAATAATTAAATATTATTTAGGTAAAATAGTCATTAAATTAAGTGAAAAGGCATGTCTAAAAAGACATGCCCATTCACGAAAGGGCACCTGCTAAGGTATAAAAGCCGGGCGTCATTGTAACATCTTATATCATCTTATGCAATTTTATATATTAATAGATTATTATTATTAAATACCTGCATGTATTTTTACATTCAAGTCTACAAGCTATCAGTCTTCGTGCTTCAGCATAGTTTTTATGCTACAAAGACAATTCTACCCTTTAACTCGTATGCAAAAAGCTATCATGAATTGGAAAATTTTCTTATAGATAAAAGGTTAAATGGTGCAAGAGTATACTCAAGAGTTTAGGAGAAGAGCTCTTATGCTAGGAGTAGACTTGCAGTCACAAGATACTCTACTGAAATACATAGGAGGTTTGCATAGCTATCTTCAACACACCATTCTTATGTTAATCCCACAAATATTGATGAGGTATGTGTTCAAGCTACACACCTCGAAGCAAGGGGGAAAAATGTACAAGAAGAAGGTAAGAAGAAGTCATTCTAGAGTGGTGAAAAATGAAATAAATCTAAAGGAAAACAGAAAAAAAATGCTTTTGTTAAGAAAGAAGGGGAGAAACTCATGTGCAAGAATTGTTCCAAAGAGGTCCATTATGAAGCACATTGTTGGAAGTTTCATCCTGAATTAAAACTGAAGAAATTTAAGAGTAAATGGAAACGAACAAACATTGTTGTACAACAAGACTTGGGTTCTGACTCAAGTGATGAAACAAAGATAGCAGCCACAGTCATTAAAGGAAAAGTCGTGGCAAAAAAAAAGAGAGGAAGTCATGGAAAATGCTTCAAACAAAGAAACAATAATTGAGTTGTTCCATATCAGAGTTATTTCCAAACACACCAAGATTGATACAATGTTTGACAGTGGGTCCCAAGAAAATTTAATTTTTATAGATTTGGTCAAGAAGTTGAATCTGGAAACCGTGCCCCATCATAAACCGTCTATATTGGGTTGGATAACCAAGGATGAAAATCTTCAGGTCACAAGGAAATGAATTTTTAGGTTTGTTATTACTGCCAATTTCATTGATGAAGTCGAATTAGATGTGATGTCACTGGACATTTCTGAAATTGTGTTGGGAAGCCCATATCTGTATGACCGGAAAGTTGTTTTAATATATTTGAGAACAAATATCATTTGTTCAAATATGGAGTGGAGTATATTGTGAGAGCCCATCGTACAAAGCTTAATATGTCTTTAGCAAGCGCGGGGAAAATGAAGTGACTAGTCAATTCCAGCAAGAATCTCGTGCTCCTTATGGTCAAGAAGAAGAATGACACAGAGCATGAATCCTTTGCACGCTGTGACATGAATTTGAAAGCCAAATTGGTTGATGTGGTCAATCAATATGGAGATGTGTTTCAAGAACCAAATGGATTTCCCCCCAAAAGGGGAATTCAACATGAAATTCAGCTACAGCAAGATTGTCCACTCCCAAATATCGATATGTATCGAATGTCAATTTTGGAAAGTTTAGAAATTAAGAAACAAGTCTAGGAATTGTTAGATAAAGTTGTAATTCGTCCCTCTACTTTGCCATGTGGTTCACCAATTGTTTTGGTACCCAAGAAAGATGGAACTAAGCGCATGTCTATAGATTGTCGAGCTTTGAATAAACTTACCATAAAGAATCAATACCCACTGCCCATAATAGATAATTTGCTAGATTAGTTGAAGAATGCAAAATATTTCACTAAATTAGACTTGAAAAGTGGATATCACCAAGTTAGAATAGTTGAGGAGGATATTTGGAAGACTTCTTTTAAAACCAAATAGGGATTGTTTGAGTGGTTTTTTATGCCTTTTGGTCTTTGCAATGCTCTAGCTACATTCATGAGAGTTATGAATAATGTTTTAAGATCCTTTCTTGATGAGTTTGTAATTGTCTATTTAGATGATATTGTGATATTCAACAAATCATGAGAAGAGAATGTGACGAAAGTGTTGGATGTCTTAAAAAAGAACAGTTATTTTTGAAGATGTCTAAATGTGAATTTGGGAAGACTTCCTTAGTGTATTTGGGCCACATACTTGGAGGAGGTGAGCTAAAGATTGGCCCCTCTAAAGTTTCAGTCACTCTGAATTGGCCAGTACCCAAATAAATCGAAGAAGTAAGGAGTTTTCTAGGAGCAACACAGTACGAGAGGAAGTTCATTGCCAATTTATCTTCCATAGCAGCTCCACTACATGCTTTGACCAGCATGAAAGTTGTCTTCCAGTGGGGAGGCAAACAAAAAAGGCATTTGATGCTTTAAAACAAAAAATCAATTCAACCACAGTTTTAGCATTACCGAATTTGAAACAACCATTTGAAATACAAACAAATGCAAGTGACTATGCCATGGGTGCAGTTCTTTTACAGCATGGTAAGCACATTTCATTTCATTTTAAGATGTTTAATGGTGTTGTTATTAACTATCCTATATATGATAAAGAGCTTTATGCATTGGTGCAAAGTGTCAAGAAATGGAAGCGTTACTTAACAAGAAAATAAGCCATTATTCACATCGATCATCAAGCTTTGCAATCTGGAATATCAAACAAAATTGCGACAATCAAGGCACTTGCGTTGGATGGGATTCTTACAACAATTCCACTTGGTAATCAGGTATAAGAAAGGTATTTATAACAGAATTGTTGATATGATTTCTAGACCGATTGTTAATGTAGCCATTTTAATCAAGAATCATTATGTTTTGCCTTAAAGTTATGTTGAAAAATACGCACTTGACGCTGACTTTCAAGAGGTATATTAAAACTCGAGTCAAGGCCACCAAGTTGAGGAATCAGACTACCATGTACGTGATAATCTATTGTATCATTTTGGAAAACTTTTTTTTCCACAAGGAGAGAGAGTAAATGTCACAAGGGAAGCACACACTTCTCTTATTGCTGGACATTTCGGTGTATGTAAAACAATGGAAAATCTTCAAAGGTATTTTTACTGGTCTCGTTTGCTTGAAAGTGTGTCACATTTTATCAGAGGTTGTCCATTGTGTGCAGTCAGTCATCCTAGTAATAGGAAACTAGGATTTTACACACCACTTCCAGTGTCTTCACGTCCATGGGAGAGTGTTTCTATTGATTTTGTAGGAGGTCTTCCTTTATCACGAAAAAGTCATGATTATTTGTACGTAGTTGTGGATAGGTTCAACAAGATGTGCATGTTAATGTCTTATAAAAACCAAATTACAGTTGAACAAATAACTCAACTTTTCTTTCAAAATGTATGGATTCATTTTGGATTACCTACTTGAATTGTAAGTGATTGTGCTTCTCGCATATCCAAGACCATTGGTTTTACGCCGATCGCAATATCCCTAATGCGATAAGGTTATAGGCTCTAGTTAATACTCCCGTCGAGTCCACGCACATCGCAATTGCACATTGTCGCTGTGTTCACAGACCTTAAGCCCGCCAGTCCTTGCTGATTGTGATTTCTGTTTCGAACGACAAATTAGGGCTTGTCGCGCAGCGAAAATTTCGCCTAGTTAGCAGTTTTTAGGGCTAATTTGTAGGATCATGCTGGATGTGGAGCAAATTGTGGCACGGATAGTGGGAAAACTAGGAGGAGTCATAACTTCTTCAACTTTTCATCAAATTGGATGCAAAAATAGGCTAGATAGCCATTTTTTAGTATTCTGGATTCATTGAGATAGGTTTCAAAGGTATTTGAGCATTCTAAACACACTTTTACTGTATTTTTGAGCATAATAGAGAGGCCCAACCATTGGAAGCTCAACCAAGGAGACGTAGCCCAGGAGGGGTGAAATCCTCATCAAATATTTGTGTTGTGTGTTGTATTTTGATGTTATTTGTTGTTATTTTGTTGTTGTTCAACATATATTTGTGGGTGGTAGTAGAGTCTCCCTTATGGTCCCCTACAACATTTATTCTTCTTTAGATTCAAGAATATTCAACAAGAGATGAGCAGAGACAAGTAGAGATGGTACATGATGACATGATGATCGTTGGACAGATATTGACAAGTGGAATTCTCCCTAGTTGAGAGGGAGTGTTAAATTATACAACTAAAGTCATATTCCATTTTGGACAACTCATTTGATGAAGATAATCATTGCATTCAATTCCTCTTTTCGAGAGAGCCAAAATCAAATGAAAGGTCACTCAAATTGGTCAAGGAAAAGTGTGTTTTTGAATTAAAACCCACTCATGTGCAAATTGTCAAGGTTAGCTACAATGACATGTAGGCTCAAGAAGCCCAAAGGACGTGTCTTTTCACCCACATGAATTCGTATAAATACAAGAGACCTCAAACATAATTTGGCACTTCATCAACTCACATCACATCTTCTATGTCCTATTCTTATTGGTTCATACAACTCAAATTGGAAGGATTTATCTCTCTCTTGCGAAGGAAAGGTGGTAGTTTATGATTGTGCTGAGTTGCAAGAAAACTGCAAGTTTCTTGCAGCGCATTGACTGACGTTAACCAGATGAAATAGACATCATTTGACTTTGGTTTTGGGTGGGGAAATTTTATCTTTACAGGTCGCATAGAAAGACACCAAAATCGAGGAATTCTGAGCAATTTGACTATCGTTGACTTTCTAGTTTGGCCACGGAAAATTGCAGGTTTGACTAACATTGAATAGAGGTGTTTTGATATCATTTTTCCGTGATTTTTCCACCAAAATTTTGATCTTTGCAGGCTACATCTATTGGCACAAAAAGCGAGAAGTTTTGGGAACATTGATTGAGGCTAATCGCAGGCATAAGCGCAGGCTTTAAACGAGCTTTACAATCTGTTTTGGGATTGTTTTGACTAATCTTTGACTAGTTTCAAAGGTTGAATTTGATTTTCCTATACCGAGCTACTGAAGGGTTGATTTGACTACTATTGACTGGTTAGGGCATTGACTATTACTGTCAACTATTGTTGACTTTTTGCAAATTTGACAGTTGACTAGATTTTACTCTTCCTCATCATCTTTGAAATTGGTATATTGATTTGTTTGGACATTGGATATTGGCTAGTAAAAGTTTTACTTTGATCTTGGATGATGTACTCTCTTTATTGAATATTTGAAAACAATCTAATAGAAGAAGATTTGCAAGGGTTTTCCCCCTAGTGGGGTTTTTCGTTGGTCATTGACCAAATATTCTGTCTCTTGCCTCTTGGTTGCCTTTCATTGTGCATTTGTTTAATTGTTCTATCTTTTATTGCTCTACTGCTATTAGATAACTAAAGAAGAGAAATTGTTAAATTGGATGCTATTGGATGCTATTGGATATTGTTGAAGCAATAGTTGCAGCATAAAACAAATTCATAAAAAATTAACAAATTTGACATGAATTCAAGTTGAAATTGAATATTCTGTTGTGCTTCATCATCAAGTAACTTCCTGAGGTTAGAGGTTCTCCTTGCAATTTTCAGTAAGAGATGAATGGATCTCTCAACCTTCCTTACCAGCTTTTTTGTTGCCACTTGTGGTCGTATTCAGCCTCTGAGGTATTTCACACTTATGAGGCACTTTGGACTAAGGCCTAGCTTCAGATAACCTCAGCCCCTTTGTATCCAACTCTCTTGACCTACCTAAGGTAAAACTGAGACACTTTTGGCATAATTTTCCAAACTTCTTCGGCCCTTATAAGAAATCTTTGTAACTTTGTCATGAACTAGGTTTCTTATCAAGCAAGAGGACTAGGGATAAGGCTACTCTAGCAAGAGGACTTAGATTTCTCTTACTTGTTCAAGCTTTCTCTTCAAATATACCCTGTCACACCGTGTTGATTTTTCAAAGATCTTCTAAACTGATAATAACTTTTTATGATTTATTAGGTTAATCTTTTCTTGCATCCACATTCACCATAAAGCAATTACACAGAAGATTCCAACGTTAGAAAAAAAATGGTAGTAGGATCATGAAGAGACAACCAAACAAGAAACACAATAATTTTTCCTTAGGAAGACGCACATGGGGGGAAATCCCAACAACCTTTTCCTTAGAGAAACTATTCAAGTCAATAGAGATACATCTTATTCTTCAAGTTAAACTAACTAGTGACATAGCCCTGGCCACACTTGGTCAAACTACACTCTAGACAAATCAATTTGTTGCCCAAACAATTTGGCTTCGTCAGTCTATCTCAGAATTCGGCTTGCTTCCTTCAACATAGATTTGGTCCTGTTACCATCTCATAAATTCGTCCTACTGCCATCTCAAAAATTAATCCTTATGCCCTCTCAAAATTCATCCTCTTTCAGGATCAAAAGTGTGCCTCAGATGATTTGAATTCTCCCTCAAAAGTGACTGAATTGGATGCCCAAAAGTGGAGGATGAATTTCTTTTATATTGTGAAAAAGGTGCCCTCAAGTGGTGTCACTGTTGAGGTTGGACCGACTTAAGTAGGTTGGGGCTGACCTTATATTTGGAGGGGAAATTTCATAATAAGATTAAAAATTTTTGTTTGAAACCGACATGAAGAACATGTCTTACATTAATCATTACATGTATTTTAAGGGCTAAAAATATTACTTAGGAATACCGGCCATAGCTACAAAATTCAACACTCTTTCCCCATATGCAACACTTGCCTTAGGTCTTAAGTACCAAGATTCTTCTACCTACTCTCTTATAGGAGAGGCATGAAGGGCATTATATAAGGCCTTTTTTTTTCTCCACAATATATTTAAATTTAATATTTTGGCCCTTTTAGTTTTAAACAATCATCTTTTTAGAAGGGATTTGCTCCTTTCTTTTGTCTTGCTTGGACAAGGCTCTCTTTTAGCCATGCAATCGTTAAGCCTCCATAACCCTCTACTCTAATAAACATTCACAAGCATTGTTGGTTGATTAGGACATTGATTCATGTGGGGGTGGTTTCTCTATGGTGTTCTCCGACTCACTCTCAGGATTGCAAAGTAGTTGCCTATTGCATATTTTGATGATAGTATAGTCCTATAGAAGAAGATTGGAGCTCATCTTCCCAATGTTGCTTTTCATGTGCCCTTTTTTCCCCTCCTAGATACCATGAGGAAAAGTTCTACCTAATTCATCATTGTTAAGGCCTCTTCATGGATTCATGTCTTCTCGAATTTGTTGTCTTCTTATCATTCCCAACCTCTCTTATGATATCATTCGCCATAAAGTCATAATTGATTATGCTATGAAAAATAATAACCAAACATACCACAACCCTTCGAAAAATCCTTTAAATTCCACTAAACTATCTAGTCGTCAAAAAAATCCTTTAAATTCCACTAAACTATCTGATCTGTACGCCCATCATTCTCTCAACCACCACGATCCACCACCTTTTTTTGAGAAATTAAAAAAAAAAAAACAAAAAACAAAACAATTAAAATTAAAACCTTCATTCTCATCCTAAACATCCTAAATTCATTGCAAAAGAGAGCTTACCTCGACTCACTTCATAATATACTCTCCCCTATCTGAATCACCATCCCCAACTTCGTGGCATCTTTTCAGAGTCACATCTTATAATTCCTCTTCGAGAAAAATGTGAGTGTCCTTAATTAGAAATCCTTCCATAACTGCTTTCTTCGCTTACCAGCCATCCCTTGAACCCATCATCTCACAAACTTTATCGTGCAACACATAATATCTTCCCACCAAATGATCGAGCCCTCAAGATGATCGAGCACAGAGATTTGTTCACTGCAAATGAGAAACACGACAATTTGAACGAAGACGAAGGGCAACAAGTCAACCGAATGACCAATCGTGAAAAGAAGTGATCCAGTTACAAGATGTTGGTATTACAATCTGTTACAATATCGTTGTGTCCTGCCTTTTCTATTTCTCCTGTTCCCCATGATTTCGCTTTTCGTTGCTCCTCCCACTATGGTTTAGGTTTAACATTCGATCTTCCCTATGAATGTTCCGCATAGCAGCTCAAACTGTAGGGGCATGGGGCATGTGTCCTGGGAACTGCAACTATCTCCTCCTCCCATTTATGAAGCTTCCAAATCAAGTTCACCAATTCTCAACTGAAAAGAAAGGATCGGGATTTCACAGAGAAAATACAATTCAGAGCGAGGATGAAAGATAATAGGAGAGGCGTTCGCGTTTATATTTATAGGCATTCATGGGATGGCTGCTTCTGCGAATTCTAGTTTGCTTGCAGGGGAAGGAAGAAGTTTGTTTCCTGTGTGCCAAGTAATGTGGCGGTGCCGTGGGCGCCAAGAAACACGTGCAGAGTTACAGCAGTGAAGGATGGATGTGGTCTGCGTGCCGAAACAAGTTTTGTGATGGGTGGAGCAGCCCAATTCTTTGCCAAATTTTTACAATTTGAAAGGTAGTTTTGTTTTTGTGAATATAACAATATTATCATTTTTGCAACAAAGTATTTTATTTTATTTATTTATGTATATATATTTTTAATATAAGTTCAACACCTCAATAAAGTTTATATATAATTTGATTGTATTTATAAAGTGTTTTTAAATAATAATAAAAATTAACTATTCAAAATTAATTTGATTTAAATGTGATTATAAAATTGTGTATAGAAAGTATTAATTACACTAGTATAGATTTATTTTAATTCTAGATTTATTAAGTGAGCAATTAAATCTTTTGAGGTGCAAGCTTCTTTTTGGAGTGTAAAATTTGAAGAGGAGATTGTATCCTTTTTGGAGGTTGATAAATCGAGAGTTAAGATGGATATAAGCTGGTTTAATTATTAATTTTATTTGTTCTGTTTAATTTTTATTTTTATGTAATTTCAGTAAGTCAAAATGTTTTAATTAATAATTTTTTTTTTTTTTCAATTTGATTGGATCAAAATGTTTAGATAACATAATATAACAAACATTATAACATTTTTTCCATACTAGGATGGAGAGTGTCTTGTCTAAAAATGTAATAAAATTAAATTAAAAAATATACATATTTACAAAACATTTTGATTGTGAAATAAGAGGTGGTTTTTTGGCATGTGGTATTGATAAGCCATGGTATTGGCCCATGGTATGGTATGGTTAATAATATCCATGGTTAAAAATCTTGTTATATTGTAAGTATTATTTTGATTGTGAAATAAAAGATTGTTTTTGGGTATATGGTATTGATAAGCCACCATATTGACCCATGGTATGGTATGATTAATAATATCCATGATATAGTTGTTGCAAGCATAAGTGGGTGAACAACTTGACATGTATCGCTTGTTGCACAAACATAAGCCATTCTTGGTGGTGGTTCCTCTTTTCCACAACATTGATGCCATTTCCTTCCAATTGTTTGATGCCAAGACTATAACATATAAGTTAATAGAGGGAACATGAATTTCGGTTGATCTGTCAGTTAGCAAGTCAGGGTTCACCATGACGAATGAAGAGTTGGTTGATTTGAATTGAAGTGATGTCCAAATCTAGGCTTCCATGTCATGTTTACAATCCAGGTCAGAAGTCAACATGTCAGAAGTGACCTTAGAGTCGAAAACCCTACCAAACCTTTCTCTTGCAAATGTTTATTCTAGGGGAGACGCAAGATCCAGTTGGAGGGTTGGTTGAAATGTTTTCAAACATGGAGTATACTTAGAAAGGATACATGCAATGGGTGTCGAGACTAAGTCAGGAGGTTTGATGTCAGGGCTTAGCAGCCACATCTTGGGGGTTCTCAAATGAACTCAACCCCTCCCCCTCTGAACTCATTCCGTCACACTTCACACCAGGAATCAACCTATAGACATACCAAACCGTAACTGACCTCTTTACGGAACCAGGTCTCAATGAGGGTTTTTTCTTGGCATGAGCTTCATCCTTGTCAAATGTTCACAAAGCTCATTCTCCTTAGTGGTTAGAGAGTAGTTTTTTGAGGGAGGTTTTGGTCTCAAGAGATGGGGTGACCAAAACCTTAGTCAGTAAGATGAAAAAAATATAAAAGGAAACCATTCGACAGTCTCAGGGAACCCAAATTTCTAAAGAAGTGTAGGGGAAGGGCTCAAAGCACAAGAAGCAGCATTGTCAAGTCGATCAAGAGTTTCTTTGGTCCTGAGGGTAGGCATCACAATGAAGAATGCCATAGGAAATGGAAGAGTAATTGCTAGTTGGTCACTCGAGAGGTAGGAAATTTAGCATCACCTTCATCAAGGCATGGGTGGATAATGAAATAGCCCCTGCAATCAAGAACCCCTCAAAGTTTGGAATGTTGGCAAGGGATTGGATCCATTTTTAGTTTTCGGAGGCGGTTGAGGAAAAACAAGCCACACAGATGGTTTGGAAGATGGATTCCACCCTAGTCATATTCAAGTTTTGGACTCCTTTGTTTGACGCTAAGAGAGAAAGAATGGATGTTGCTCCATTTTATGTCAAAATTTCAGGTCTTCCTACACATTTTAGGGATGCCCTAGTTTTCCAAGATCTTGGTAATTCGTTGGGAACGTATTTGGAGCACAATTCCTCCTATTTATCTATAGGGGACAAGTCTCAAGTGCACATTCTTGTTAATATCGGCCTTCGTAATGGATTGCCAAAAGGCATGGATATTAGGCAGAGGGAGCAAAGAATTTAGATTCTAGGCTATGAGGCAGTCCCCTTTAGATGTAGAAGATGCCACAAGCATGGGCACCTGGTAAGAAATTGTGAGCTTCATTTTCACAACTTCGCTCGTGCCTCCCCATAAAAGAGGAAAGAATTCAACCCAAAGGGTAAGGAGCTGACAATAATGGATGAAAAACTTACAGAGTAGCGTCCTTCAGATCGGCTAAGCTTGAGCATAATTGTACATTCAAGGGATTACGCGTAGGTAGATAAGCCAATTTTGGACTCAGTCGACTTGACAACAACAACTGAAGATACACACATGTCTTCCCCTCCTATTTCCCTTTCCCCTATTGCAAATGAATCACATGTATTCCATCATGTTTCCAATGTTGTGTATCCTAGTTCTTTTCCGATTAGGGTTTATACTCTTAATTTTCCACTTCCTTCATCCATTCCCTATCCTCTATCTAAAGGCATATGCCTTTTTCCTTAAGATCCAAGCGTCCTCTGCTCTCCTATGAACCCCATCTCCAAACCTTTTTCTGAGCACTCTGAAGAGGTTAACATAATTTATAATCTTCGTTCCTGCTTTATTCTGCCTCATCTTGGTAGCATGTGGAAGGGCCTTGGATGACTTTGCATCACCCTTGGTGAAAACAGGGGTTGGGGTAGAAAAATCTAAACTGAGAAAATCTAAAGAGATGGTGCATGAGGACCTAGTAGTCGGTAAGAAAAAAAAAAATCCAAGGGGACCTTGGAGCAATGATAGCCCCTGCCGGGTTTTCCAAATGAAGTTTCTCTTGTTCAATTGTAGGGGGTTAGTGTGTGCCCCCAAAAGGCATACATTGAAAAGGCTTACTAACACCAGCCTCCTAGATTTAATTTTTCTCCAGAAGTCTCAAATATCTCCCAGGGGGATGGAATTTCATCGGGCTAGTTTTAAGGGGAAGATCGAGAGGGATAGCAGTGGTCTAGAAAGAGAGGGTTATGCATGCATAAATATATAGAGTGTGGAGTAGGGTATTGGAATGAAGGTCTTCTCAAAAGAACTAGGATCCCCTCTAACAATCCTAAATTTATACGACCGTCCACCCCGCTCCTCGTCCCCTCTAATCGAAAGGAGTTTTGGGACATACTGTTTATAAATCCTGTAATTAATTATATTTCCCTTAACTTAGTAGGGGATTCAAATTTCTCTCTAGGAGAAGCTGAACCTTGGGACCCCGAGGTGAGGCTAGATCAGCTGAATCTTGGGGCACCAAGGCGAGGCCAGATCAAGTAAATCTTGGGGCCCATATGCGAGGCCAAATCAACTAAATCTTGGGGCCCGAAGGCGAGGCCAGATCCACTTGTTGAATTATTTCTGAACAAAATTGATAGGAGTACACTTGTGGATGTGATCCTATTAGAATTGTCCCTACTTGGAGAAATTGTCGAACAGGTGATGACATAGTCACCAAAGGAATAGATAGATTCTCAATTTCTAAGGCTATGGTAGATAGGTTCAATCTAATTAAATAGTGGGTTGGGGTGGGAGATGTCTTGGACCACTCTCGTATCTTTCAAAAGATAAAAGGAGCCTTTGAGAAACCAGTTAGCCCCAATTGACTAGTCTTGGTTCACCATCATCCTAGTCAATCTCTTTGACTCATGGTGAAACCCTAGGGACTCGCTCAATCCATTTGAGTACTCTAGTCCTAAATCCAAAAGCCTCAGTCTAGGCCATGATGCTAAATGAGCTAATGTTTCCTATCTAGAGAGTAATATGTCCCTGATGCTGAAAGGAGCCCACTCAATTGAGTGATTATGGGCCTCTAAGGCTATTCTTCCTAATCCTAATCAATATAATTGACACGAGAAGAATGATTGCCCTTTGTTGGACCATTCTCCCTAACTCTAGTCAACATAGTTGACAAGGAGAGTGTTTGTCCCTCATGTTATCACTCTAGACCATTTTCCCTGATCCTGGTCAACCTGACCTAGGGAATATGAATGTCCTAGATGCTGCAATTTCATTACTCTCTCTTGTTGAGAGAGACATGCTCAATAACTCCAAGATTTTCCTCTAAGTATATAGACTTCATCCTACGATAGAGGCTTTGTCAAAAATCTACTTGACTATAGCATAGTACTGAAGCCACACTACTTCCTTTTGTACCATGTCTCGGTAGATTGCAATGTGGTTCGACCTGTCATCGTGGTTTTCACCTACACTTGATCAAGAGAATCCTACAAGTAACCTATGAAGTCATGCTACTTCTCAAATTTCCAACCAAGCTACAATATACTCGGCCTCTGCGATACTAAGTGCAACAAATATATGCTTCCTACTCATCCAAGAAATCACAACGAAGCCTAAGCTAATGCAATACCTTGATGAACTCTGTATGTCTTCTGCACTCTCCGCCCAATCTGAATATGTGAATACCTACAATTGTACTTAATTTTTTAACACATATCTTAAACCATAATTGGCTCTGCCATAACCAACTGTACCATGCTAGTACTTTCAACACGTGTTGATCCGCATGTCTTGGCACAATCGTAAGATTTCTAGTTACCCTATCTAGGCTCTCTTTCTGAAACAACTTTTTGTGTGGAAATATTAGCTACTCCCTATGCCACTATTGTTTTCTAGCATACCAGCTATCTAGCTTGACAATCTTAATGACATTTCATTATCTTGAACTCAGAGATAAACTCCCTCTAGAGCTAAAATAAATCTCTTTGACTACTCCCTCTATTATAGAAGCAATTCTTTTGCCATAGCTACTCCCTCTAACACATGAGTCCTACTTTTGTCAAAGAGAATCAATAGGATCAACCTTAATCTATCAATCTAAAAATACCAAGCCCACTGTGTCTACTTATGATCATACAAAGCCTTCTTCAATCATGAGACTTCTTCTCATGTACATCAAAGCCCTGAGGTAGCTTTATCCACACTTCTTCCTCCTCAATTACTTCATTCAGAAAAATGATCTTTACATCCACTTGGTGCAATTTTCAAAGTGATGATAATAGTTTCAACAAAAGTGTACCTAACAACTAGAGCAAACGTCTTGTCATGATCCTCTTCCTCTTTATGGGAGAACCTTTTATTCACAACTCTCACTTTGTACTTTTCTATGCGTCCATTTGTTGCGCGTTAGATCTTGTAAATCCATCATTAGCACAATCAAGGTATACTTCAAGTTTTTTAACTTGTTTTCTCCCTTTGAGCTCATATCTCATCTAGTATAATATCTCTCAACACTAATCATTGATTCCGGGAAAGTCCTCGTCACAAGCTTTTCTTCTTTCTTCCACTACTTCCATCTTCTGTGAGAACCTTGGTAGCCTTTGCTATGTACCTACAATCCTCACTAGGAGGTCATGGAAGAACAATTATAACCCAACAAAGATAAACAAAGGAAAGAGGCTAGCTAATAGTAAAACATCAATAATCAAGGAAGAAAGATATGAGTTACTTATCTTTTAAGGATCGCAAGAAATATTAGCTCCCTCTTGATCTTAGCCTTCTTGCATCCATCTTGCAAATTTCATTCACATCCTCATCATCAGCATGATCTCATTCTTTCCTTGCATGAGTTAGGGTTTCTTCTTCCAATGGAAACATTAATCTAGATCCATCTCTTGGGTTTTATCCACAAACCCTAGGGTTTTCACATCCAAGACTTCCAGTCTTCTAAACCTTGTGTTTTCAAAAATCCATTTTATACCTTTTGAATTTCTAGCTGACTTAATCATGTGCAAATTCTCCTTTCCATATACAAATGTCCAAAAACCATAGAGTCTTCATGTCTCCTTGATTCTTTCAAATCAAGTAACTTAGCCTCCTCAAAAACCATCAACTCTTGAGCATGATTCAAATCATCAAAATTTTTTATAAATTCATGACACTTAAAGAAAGTGTATTCAAGATGAAGTTTTCCTTAGAAAGTGTATTCAAGATGAAGTTTTCCTTAACAAGCATTTTTAAGAGATTTTCTTCAAATTAGATAACCAAGCATCTCAGTGATTGAACCACTTCTTGCAAATGACCTTCTTAGCTTCGGGAATGAACTTCAAAGATCAGATTACCATACTTCTTTCTTATGTAGATAATGATACATAATGCAGGACATATTTTGTGTGCTTGACATGGTATTTAAATAGAGGTGACATATTCTTAGATAAGAACCCTTATTCAGTCATACAAGATGGGATTAGAGACTTAGATCTTTGCAACTTCAAGACAATTTGTATATCAAAGAAAGTGTCTTACTATTTCTAATTCACAACAATCTTCAAGAAGCCTGAATATTTTCATCCTAGTTGATCCATCTCCCTTAGTTGTCCTTATAATCCAAATTCAAGGCTTATTGAAACATCAAGATGACTTTTAAGTTATAGTTTAGTATCTATCAACATTTTGCATGAGTACCAGTGATGTTTGTTCTTTCCAAGCTCCCTTCGTATCTTTTGTAAGGAAATAGTCCAACCAATTTTTGACATAGTCCTTGAATTTCACTAAGGAACAAGATATAGTCTTATTTGATGAAATATATTGTACAAACTTTAAACCTTTTCCTTCGAGGCATTACTAAAATCAAACTTTACTTCAATGATCTTCAAACATTTTAATACAAGACTTTAAACTTTCGTCTTCATTTCCAGAGTTATTTAATATGTTATCGAAAGAAAAACTTTGATACATACCTCACATATTAAGGATTCAAGTAAGCACCAAACCTTAGACAGTGGCAACCTTCTTTCAATCTTGTTGACCTCTTCATCAGTTCTTGTCAAGCAATAAAGAATCTTCAAGTTCCTTTACAACACCTTCTAGAGCTACGAATGACCTCTCCAACTCAAGTAATTGCAATTCAATTGGTTAATCTTTCCTAAAGCCCCCCACAAAGTAAATCTAGTACAGATTCTGTAATAATATAAAAACTTGGAGCACTAAGAGAGAATGATTTGATCTGATCCACCAACTTGGCTCCCAAGCTAATAGGAATTCATCCTCCATGTGATAACCAGGTCTGACAAAGATATGATCTCAGTTCCTTAACCTTCGGTGTGACACCAACTTAGCTCATCAAGAATTTAAGAGACCCGACCTTTTCATAGTAGTCTTCTATGCTTGGAAATGACTTACTGTTTCAACAACCTCATCGTATTTAGAATCATTGTAACAACAATTTATTCTTCTTCCAAATGCTCGCACAAAGATTGCACTGTGATATGATTGAAAGACAAAAATGCAATCCTTGCTTCAGCTATATGACCTTACATCTAAGGCTTTTCGGTCTGAATGATATGCTGAGACTTTTTGGCCCTTCTTGAGGGCATCCTAAGGCCTTCTCAACCCTTTGTAACAGAGTCTATGTCCTCCTTGATTTACTAATACAAATTGAGGCCATTTGGCCTATCTTCAACTCAAACATCGACCTTCTCCAAGAACGCTAGTCTCGACGCAGGTCTCACACAAATCTCCCAATGTTGCACCCGACAGTCGTACAAACTTCACATCAGATTTACCACTCACTTAGGCAGCTCGTTTTTAAACAACGTTCTCACAAGCTTCACCGATTTTCTGGGCTCTGATACCAAAATGATGCAGAGCCGAGAGGAACGAATTAATTAATAAAAAGAAACATACGATTTATTAAATTAATTTCTCTCAAAACATGGTTCTACAAATGAATTACATTTTAGAAGGAATCCATTGTGGCCAGAAACAATGTCTTTTTAGAAGGGATTCCCTCCTTTCTTTTGTCTTGCTTGGACAGGGCTCCCTTATAGCCCTGCAATCATTAAGCTTTCATAACCTTCTACTCTAATAAACATTGATAAGCATTGTTGATTGACTAGGATATTAATTCATGTGGAGGTGGTTTCTCTATGTTGTTCTCCAACTCACTCTCAAGATTGCATAGTAATTTTCCACTGCATGCTTTGATGATAGTACAGTCCTATAGAAGAAAGTTGGAGCTCATCTTCCTAAAATTGCTTTTAATGTACCTCCTTTTTCTCTACCTAATTCATCATTGCTAAGGCCTCTTCATGGATTCACGTCTTCTCAAATTTGTTATTTTCTTATCAATCCCAACCTCTCTTATGATATCACTCGGCATAAAGTCATAATTAATTATGCTATGAAAAATACTAACTAGACCTACCACAACCCTTTAAAAAATCCTTTAAACTCCACTAAACTATCTGGTGTGTAAACCAATCATCCTCTCAACCACCACCTCCCTTTTCCTCCCGTTTAGAGAAATCAAAAAGTGGAAACCTTCATTCTCATCCTAAATTCAAAGCAAAAGAAAGCTTATCTCGACTCAAAAAAGTTGAAACCTTCATTCTCATCCTAAATTCAATGCAAAAGAGAGCTTACCTCGACTCACTTCATAATATACTCTCCCCTATCTGAAAAGTTGAAACCTTCATTCTCATCCTAAATTCAATGCAAAAGAGAGCTTACCTCGACTCACTTCATAATATACTCTCCCCTATCTGAACCACCACCCCAAACTTCGTGGCTTCTTTTTAGAGTCGTATATTATAGCTCCTCTTCAAGAAAAAATGTGAACATCGTTAAGTAGAAATGCTTCCATAATTCTTTTCTTCGGTTACAGCCATTGCTTGACCCAGTCATCTCACAAACTTTATGGTGCAACACATAATATCTTCCCACCAAATGATCGAGCCCTCAAAGGATTCAACAGAGATGTTGAACCTGTTAAAGGAGGATGGAGCCCTCAAAGGATTCAACAGAGATTTCGAACATGTTGAAGGAGGGCACAAAAATTTGTTGACCGCAAATGAGGAACATGACAATTTAAACGAAGACGAAGGCAACAAGCCAACCGAATGACCAATCGTGAAAAGAAGTGATTCAGTTACAGTATGTTGGTGTTACAATCTGTTACAATATCGTTGTGTCCTGCCTCTTCTATTTCTCCTGTTCCCCATGATTTCGTCTTTTCGTTGCTACTCCCCCTATGGTTTAGGTTTAACATTTAACTCAGCCCAAATGGGAAAGAATTTTATCTTCCCTATGAATGTTCCCTGTTTTCTCTGCGATCCACCATGAACTCGCAATAATCCTGGCATTGATAAACAAATCCGCATATTTTTAAGGCCAAAGACAGTGTTCTGTTCATATTGACAGGCAAAAATAGAGAAGACTTGTGCCGTAGGCTTCCTTGAATATCTCAACTGAATTTAATCGATAAGTTGAAGTAGCTGACAAATTTCCCAGTAAAAGAAAAAGTTTCTATTTGACATCGACCTGCCAAATAAATGTTTTTTGGTTTTTTAGAATTTAGGATAATCGGTCAGAGTTATCCTGAACAAACTCAGGATCAAAGCCACTATAAACCTAGGCTATCTACAACAACCTACCAAATTATTTAGGCTATCTACAACAACCTACCAAATTATTTAATAGCATCCAAATTTGCCGAAATTCTGACGATGGTTCTCCTGCTTGAGAGAAAAATTCACCGCTAAGCTATCTACAACAACCTACCAAATAAATGTTATTTAACAGCATCCAAATTTGCCGAGATTCTGACGATGGTTCTCCTGCTTGAGAGAAAAATTCACCGCTAAGCTGCAGGGTAACCTCTTTACCCAAATTAGAAAACTCTGAAACCCCTTCTCAGACATCGACTTGGCCAGAGAATTATCGCCCTATGCTGCCGCGACAGATTCAGTGGATACATCCAACGCCATCAGAGGTAAAAGGGAAATCCAATGAAGGGGCAAAAAAATGTGTGCCTCAGTGACCATGCGTAGGAGCTCAAACTGCAGGTGAAACCGTCACAACCAGCGCAGGTGCGAATTCTGTTACTAAACATTCGCAGCCATAGTCAGATTCCTTGTATATGCTGCAGCTTTGATGCTTAAAACAAAAATTAATTCTTATTAATGGTCAGATGCGTAGCATTAGTTCATAATGGCGCCCATAGATATATTGTATTCATTTCATTTATTTCAGAATGAATCAATTACCACACCCATTTGTTGCTGGTATTAAGAGATCCTTTTCCAAATTGCCATTAAAGATCGAAACGAAAACCGATTGCCAGCATTTTCCACAAGTAACTGCAACATCCATTCATGTGCACAAATTAGTAAGCAACATATATATTAAATTAAAAGATAAGCAAATAAATACACATACAATGACATGCTACATATAATTCCATGCCTGATACATACAGACACAAAGTAGAAAATGTATTCAATTTTCTGAAGTAGCTCTGATCCCCGCGTAAGCAACTAGAGTCCAGAAGTACTGGTTTTCCATTTCCTGTAGAACTGCGACGAAAGTCTAAAAATACTGACAATCCATTTCCTGTAGAGAAAGAAGCTGTAGTGCAGAATATTAGGAAAGTGTGGGTAAGTCACAAAGTTTAGAAGCTCTCATGTGGAGTGGTAGAAATGGGGTGATTGAAAAAGCCGTGGTCGGGAGGAGGATCATGGCAGAAAAACGCGGCATCATGTTTATGATGGAAGGGGTTGAAAATCTCTTTAGTTATAGGATGATGATGTGGGGAATGGGGAGATCTGTGGTGTTTGTGGTGCATGGAATGGTGAAACCTATGGTGTTTGTGGTGTGGGAAATGACCAGGTGGGTGGTGCTTGCATTTTAGCTTGCGTTTGTGCTCAGATCTGTGGTAGCGATGGTGTCTGCGGTAATGTGGAGGGCTTGGGGTCGCGGGAGAAAGCGAATGGTGAGGGTGGAAAGCTAAAGGTAGTGAAAGGCGTGGTTCAGGAGGTGGAAGAGGGGGGAGAAATGATGGTGAAGGCCTTTGAACCACTGAGAGTAGCCTATCAGAGTGAGAGTAGCCTAGTCTGCGGTACCCATGGTGGTGGTGTCTGCGTCTGTGGCAATATGGAGTGGTTGGGGGAGGATGAGGAGAGCGTGAATGGTGAGAGGGGAAGGCCAAAGGTAGTGAAAGGCATGGTTGAGGAGGTGGAGGAGAGGGGAGAAATGATGAAGGCCTTTGAATCACTGAGAGTGGCCTACCAGAGTGAGATGGGCAGGGGCATGTGTCCTGGGAACTACAACTATCTCCTCCTCCCATTTATGAAGCTTCCAAATCAAGTTAACCAATTCTCAACTGAAAAGAAAGGATCGGGATTTCACAGAGAAAATACGATGCAGAGCGAGGATGAAAGATAACAGGAGAGGAATTCTCGTTTATATTTATAGGCATTCATGGCATGGCTGCTTCTGCTAATTCTAGTTTGCTTGCACGGGAAGGAAGAACTTTGTTTCTTGTGTGCCAAGTAATGTAGCGATGCCGTGGGCACCAAGAAGCATTTGCAGAGTCAACTTACAGCAGTAAATGATGGATTTGGTCTGCGTGCCGAAACAAGCTTTCTTATCGGTGGACAATGGCGAATTCTTTGGGAAATTTTTACACTTTGAAACAAGCTTTCTTATCGGTGGACAATGTCGAATTCTTTGGGAAATTTTTACAACTTGAATGGTAGTTGTGGTTTCGTGAATATAACAATATTATCAATTTTTGCAACAAAATATTTTATTTTATTTATTTATTTATGTATTTTTTACATTCATTTAACGAAAGTTCAAGAAATAACTAAAGTTCATACATAAAGGTAATCAAGAAACAATAAAGTTCATACATAAAAGTTGCCTTGTTAATTTTCAATATAATATTAAATTAAGAATAAAGTTGTTAGCTTAGTTTAATTATTGCTTGCTATTTTCAATTATATTATTATATTATATAGAAAAAATTAGTATAGCTTAGTATAATATTTGCTTGTTATTTTCAATTATAATTAATATAATATAATAGAAAAAGTTATATAGCTTAGTTTAATTATTGAGAGCTTGAAACGTATAATGAAAAAATAAATAAAAACAAGTATGAATGGATAAATAAAATGTTTTTAGATAATCCTATAATATTGCCAATGACCTCTAATTTATAGTATGTAGATCATGGAAAAAAAATCTTAGAATCAAAAAATGTTTTTACCTTATTACAATAAGAGAATATTGAAAAGGTGGCAAAAATATATTGTTATGTTACATTCTAAATCTAACAAGTAGAATTTCAAACAAACATATATTTATAGACATGGACATATTACTTCTCATCAAATTCTATTTTTACACAATATTACATATGCATAAATACATAAACATAAATATCACAAAACTATAATAATCATAAAGATAAATATAATTTAGTTTACATAAAGATAAATATAATTTAGTTTGTTTTGTAAGCAAGGAAAAAAGAAAAACAAGAGAAATAGGGAAGAATCTCGACACTAAGATTATGTAATGTTCATTTAAAATTAATGAAAAGTCAGATACCCATGACTTCCGTATATAATATTATTAAATTTTTTCTAAAAATTATGTTTAACAAACTTGAATTAATTAATTATAAATTGTTTTTAATTATCATTTTCAAAGTGATGATAATATAAATATTTTATTTCAATAATAAAAATTCTATTCAATTATGTTTTAAATTTAAAAAGTTAACATTTCCATATATTATTAAAAAATAAATATACTCTCTACTTATATCTATAAAATTAATACTACTAACTTGTACTTCAATAAAATTGAATTTAGTAAATCAAGCGAAAGATTTTCTTCTTTACGAGCTTCAGGAAAAGTTTCTTGACTTTTTTTTGGGCTGCAACTTGAGCTAGGGTTGGAGTTGGCGCTAGGATTTTGACTTAGGGTTCCATGGCGGGACGCGCAAGGGGGAGCGCCGCTCCCTCCTACAGTCAGGTAGTCACAGAGGGAGGTAAGGACACAGGAGGGAAGCATTTCAAAAAACCATTGGAAAAGATTTCAGAAGTAAGAGGCAAGGGAACATTTGGAAGAAACGTACTTTAGGATTAGGAAGGGAATCAACAGGAAACAAGTAAAGAGAAGGAGAATGGAGGCAACAATCAAAAAATAACTTCCATAAGGAATACGGGAGTCTGTAAACCCAAGTTGAGCATTGTTCCCTGGGTTATATTGAGTGATCCAGCAATACAAGCGCACAGGGACCATATGAAAGAACATGTGAGCATATGTAAGTTCATGGGGTTATGGCTGACGGAAAGGGAGTTATATGTTTGGATAAGAAGCCATTAGAAGCCAAAGGGAGAAATACATTTACATCTGGGTTCTAAGGGCTTCTTCACAGTGGTGTTCATAAGCCTAGAGGATAAAGGCAGAGTGTTCGAAGGGGGGCCTTATTTCTATGCTGCGACAGGACTCTACATGCGGCCATGGATGATGAACTTTGTCCTGGAACATGAGACATTCACATCGGTTCCGGTTTGGATTAGAATATACTCCCTTCCTCTGGATTATTGGCTACCAGAATCTTTGAAAACCATAGGCAATAAGCTGGGGCATTTCCTACAGATCTCAGAGGCAACCCTGAAAGGAAAATATACCTCCTTTGCCCAAATATGTGTGGAAATGGACCTATCTAGAGCCCTTCCGGAAGCGATAATTTTAGAGGTATATGATGAAGAATGGGTGCAAATTGTCGACTATGAGCACATACCATTTAGGTGTCGCAAATGTCATGAACATGGCCATCTATTCAGAGACTGCCCAACGAACAATATGAAAGGTGATGGGAAAACTAATTTGGAGAGAGATCGCGAGGGTTTCACCAAGGTTGGGGGCAAAGGGAAAGGGGGGTAAATGTCCACACAGGAAGATTAGTGAGGATAGACACACAAGACACAATAGTTCAAAATCCTAGAGGAAACAGAGGAGAACATCGAGACAATCTAGGACATGGAGAATGTAACTAAGGAGTAGGATAAGGAAGCTGAAATGTAGGATATCACAATAAACAACTAGCAAAAGGATGATCTACCAAGTTGCATGGAGATCAGTAGGGACCATGAGATTACTCCAAGTGAGGCAGGAACAGAGGACCATGAACTCCAGGAGATTATAGATAGGGAAAATCTAGATCTAGAGAAATTTCTGGAACAAGGAAAGAACATAGGAGTGGACTCCCTGCCAAAAGAAGATTATGACATAGTACAACAGCTATTTCTATGGAGTTCACAATCGAAGGGAACTGGTGTCAAAAGAAACCATGAAATCCAAAAGCCAAGCAGGGTCGAAATGATGGAGAATTCACAAGCACAATCGCCAAAGAACTCAGGAAGGAAAAGAGGAAGAAAGAGACAGAATGAGTTGCTAAACGAATGTGGAAAACTATTGATTAACTCAGGTAAGATGAAAGATATCACTAGCTATTCCTTTACTAACCTTTCTTAATGAAGCTCACAACCTGGAATATTAGAGGTATAGGGAGTAGAAGGAAACAAAGTAATCTAAGTAACAGAATGAAAGAAGAAAAACCAGACATGGTTTTCATTCAGGAGACAAAATTTTCGATGGATAAAATAAGAGAAAGTCATAATAAGTGGTTAATCAAGTATGAGTATCTAGAGGGTAAGGCAAATAACTTGGCAGGGGGGGGGGATTCTTACGCTGTGGGATCCACAGAAATTTGGAATCCTGGATGCTGAAGCATCTAGGAACTATCTATCTTTGGTGTGTCAACCTGTAGGTGATAAGAGATATATATGATTACAAATGTTTATGGACCTCAAAATCAAGTAGATAAACTCAAGCTTCTCACCTCCCTAGAGGATCTAAGAGCAAGACATCCCAATATGCCTTGGATCATTGCAGGATATTTCAATATGGTAAGATCTCTCTCAGAGAAGAAAGGAGGCACGAGACAACTAGGCAGAGACTCCATAGCCTTCCAGGACTTCATTATGAACATGGGACTAGTGGACATTGAAATAATAAATGGAACCTTCACATGGAACAATAAAAGGGGAGGGGCTTCTCAGGTGGCTTCCAAACTTGATAGATTTATGGTTTCAGAGGATCTTCTCCTCATAGGACCCACCATGACAGCTTCCAATTTTCCCTTTGGAGGTTCGGATCACTGGAAAGTACACCTAGAAGCTACCATTATGGGCACTTTGAGAAATAAACCTTTCAGGTTCGAAAATGCCTGGCTCTCACACCCTAAATTCACTAGTAACATTGATAAATGTTGGAGAGAGGAGTTGAACATTCAGGGCACTAAAATGTTCATGCTCTAGTAGAAACTTAAACACATTAAATCCAAACTTAAAGCTTGGAATAAAAAGGTATTTGGCAATATCTTCAAGGCCAAAAGAGAAATTGAGCAGAAGCTTTAGGAAATCAATCAGATCAACATCACAGAGGGCTTCACGGAAGAGAGCCAAAAACTAACTCACTCTTTGCAGGAAGAATGGGAGGATCGATGCCTACAAGAGGAAAGTTTCTGGAGGCAGTAATCTAGGATTCAATGGATTAAAGAGGGAGAAAGAAACACAAATTTTTTTCATAAATCCACTATGGCCCACAGGGCACACAACAGAATCACAAAGATCAAAGATTCTCATGGCATTGAGCTTGTCTCTCACAATGATATGGAATCAATCCTTGTACAACATTTCTTCAATATTCCAAAGGAGCCAATGAAGGATAGATCCAGGTTTATTGATCATTTCAACCAATATATCCCTAAGCTGGTTAGCAGAGAGGACAACCACAATCTTGACAAGCCAGTTTTGGAACAGGAAGTTAGTGAGGTGATTAGTGAAATGCAAAGTGGAAAAGCACCAAACCCTGATGGATTCAATGTAGACTTCTTCAAAGCCTACTGGGAAACTGTCAAATAGGATATCCTCGAGGTTGTCGAAGAAAATCCAAAAAGGTTTTGAAGGCTCTTAATGCTTCCTTCATAGATTTAATCCCTAAGCAGGAAAATGCCATGACTCCGGATGGTTTTCGACCCATAGCCTTATTTAATGTGGTCTACAAAATCATTTCCAAAGTGATAGGTAATAGACTCAAGCCTCTTCTACCTTCTCTCATCTCGGAAGAGAAAACATTCTATGTGGAAGGAAGACAAATACTCAACAATATCATCCAAGCACATGAGGTAGTACACTCTCTCAAAAGTAACAAACAATCGGGTATGATCATTTAGTTGGACCTAGCGAAAGCCTATGACAAACTAAGCTGGTCTTATATAAGAGAAATTCTAAAGGCCTATGGATTTGACCATAATTGGATAAGATGGGTCATGGCACTAGTTACCACAACAATTTTTTCCATACTGCTTAATGGAGCTCCATCAAGAACCTTCACACTCTCCAGAGGACTCAGACAAGGTGATATGCTCTCACCTTTCCTCTTCATCCTCATGATGGAAGGGCTTGGTAGGGCAATCAAAATGGAAAATGTTGAAGGTCGAATCCAGGGTATCAAGCTCACCTCGGATGGAGCGGCAAACACTCATCAACAATTTGTAGTTGCAAGGCATACCCACAATCAGGGAAGCCAAAGCAATCAAAAACATCTTAGATGATGTTGCTATGGAAACAAGTACTAAGGTAAGCCTCAACAAGTCCAAAGTCTTTTTCTTTAACACTAATATTGCAATTCAAAGAAATATTACCAGAATTCTTGGTTTTCAAAGGGAACAGTTACCGTCCAAATATCTTGGCATTCCTCTTATTGACAAACCTCTAAGCAAGAAGGTATGGGAAGCAACAATAAATAAACTTCAAGACAAGGTCAAAAAATGGACATGCAGGTCTTTAAATTTAGCAGGGCGCCTTGTGCTCACAGAGGCGGTCTTGCAGGCCATTCCCATTTTCATGTTTTCAGCTCTCCCTGCTCCTCAAGGTATTAAGCAACAGATAAGGAGCATACAAAGGGACTTTCTGTTGGGCAGAGGGGAGGAGAAAAAGAAGTGGGATTTAATAGTTTGGGACAAGCTCTGCAAGCCCAAAAGCCATTGTGGCTTGCGGCTACATGATTCTGAGACTCTCAGCAAAGTTTCGGGAGCTAAGCTTTGGTGGAGATTGATCAAGGAGTTGAATGTCCCCTGGACTAAGCTTTGGAAACAAGAGTATGCCAAGTATTGGAAGGAAAAGAATCATATTAGAATGTCAGGACAAATCAGGGGCTCCCACATTTGGAACCTTTCCTGGGAGAATAAAAGCATTGTTCAACAACACTGTTTCTGGGAAATCCGAGCAGGGGACCTCGCTCGATTTTGGGAGGACATCTAGTAGCAGGAACCTAACCTATATAGGGATGACTTGGCAGGTCTCAAGAGTGACACAAAAATCAAAGGTTTGTTTTTGGTAAAAGATTTTTGGGACCAAGGAAGGAATAATGAAAAATGGAGGAAATGGAAGGATCTAAGTTACAGTAATGAGTGTCATTTGAAGGCCAAGGAAGACACTCTCAACCAGGACTTAGAGCATAGAAGGATTTTGGTTTCCTCCTCACATGACCAATTAAGATGGCGAAAGAAAAATGAAGGTAACTTTAACCTCAAAGAGGCAAAATAGGAAGTCACGGGATTTAAATTTGTAAATACTGATCAAGTTTGGAAGAAGCTTTGGCAAAGCCCCCACTAGATGAAAATAAAGTTATTTATCTAGCTAGTGCATCAAAGGAAGATCTTAACATGGGAGAATCTCCTAAAGAAATTCTTCATTGGCCCTTCCAAATGTCACCTCTGTGGCTCACATGAGGAAACGATTGAACACCTTCTCAACCTCTACCTTTTCACATCCAGGGTGTGGGACTGGGTGGCCTCAATCTTCAGACAAACCGATAGGCACAGTCTCAACATATCCAACACTTTGAAAAAATGGAGGAAGAACTTCTCAGGGAATGAGATTATTAACAAAGCCTCGATTCTAGTTCCACGCTTTGTCATTTGGAATGTTTGGAAAGAGCCAATAAGTGAATCTTCAAAGACAAAACAGGCGAGCCCCAACACATAATTGATCAAATTCTAAGGCAGCTTAAAGACACAATAAGAAGCTTATTAAGGAGACTTCCTAAGGATCCTCCTCTACCTCAAGAGGAGAATATTTTATTTCATTTGGGTCTCTAATCCATAAGTCCTCAAGGAATAATAAAGGAAGTGAGCTTAACACTTACAGGGGCCAGCATTTGGAAGCCCCCTCCTTATGGTTTCTTCAAGGTTAACATCGATGGAGCCTCTAAGGGAAACCTAGGTTTAGCTAGCTTTGTGGGTGCCATAAGAGATTATCAGGGGAAAATAAAGAAAAACTTCCATGGCCACTTAGGGAAGGTCACTAATAACATCGTTGAACCCTTGAAGACAACAACTAAAATCTCTGCCCTTGAAGCTAGTACACGTCAATGGTCCCTTCCAGTAGTGGGGCACGGACTTCATAGGTGAGATCAATCCACATTCCAGTGGCCATCAAAAATGGATCGTAGTAGCCATTGGTTATTTCACCAAATGGATTAAGGTCATACCCACTAAAAATGCTAATCATCAAGTTATCATAAAGTTTTGAATGATAATAGTTTCACTAGATTTGGTTGCCCAACCAAACTAGTCACTGATAATGCAGCAACTTTCAGGGCAGAAGAATTGGTGGACATGTGTGAATCCACAGGCATTCAGTTGGTGCATTCTACCTCATATTATACTCAAGGCAATGGCCTGGTAGAATCATCTAACAAGAGTATTGTAAGGATAATCAAAAAACTGTTGGAGGACAACAAAAAGAGTTGGGATTCCAAGTTGAAGTTTGCATTTTGGGCTGACAGAGTTACCAACAAGAATTCCACAGGAAATTCTCCATTTAAGGTGGTTTATGGCGATGATGTTGTTTTTCCTATCCCATTGATTCTCCCTGTGGCCAAATTTTTGCAAGAAGAACAGGATGAAGAGAATGACATAGCGAGGAGAATGAGCAACTTGGTTGAATTGCAGCAGATTAGAGAACAATTGGTTGAGAATTCAAGAATTGATCAGAAAAAAATCAAAGAAACCTTTGATAGGAAGACAAAAATGGATAGCTTTCAGGTTGGTGACTAGGTTCTCAAATGGGATGCATTGAAGGAAAAGAAGGGCAACCATGGTAAATTTGATGCCTTATGGACAGGACTGTTTATCATTGCTCAAGTTCAGATGAACAATACTTTCATTCTGCACAATTTGGAGGGGGAAGGTGTTTTTGATGGCCCAGTCAATGGGTGGTTTTTGAACTTTTACTTATAAGGCTTTAAGGCCTTCATATTGTAATAGGTTTTTTAGTGTTTTTTTTTTATGCAAATAAACTCCATGCCCAATGGAACACTAGGAGATAAGTTTGTTTTGATTGCTACTGGAAATGCAGTAGTCTGTAGTTCTTGAAACCTCACAGGGAGACTTTCATCCCCAGAAGGAGCCAATGTTAGCCCTGTTGGCATATGGTCCATAATGGATCCAAAGCACTCTCGAAGTCTTCAAAATATTGTTAAAGATAATTCAAAAGATCAGAACAACCACATGAGAAGAGCCCCTAGAATGGCAGAAAAAAACTATCAGGAGGCAAAAACCCAAGGAAACAGAGAAAAACAGAGCTATCAGCGATGGCAATAGTGAATCCACAGGAGCCATCAGATTTGGCTGATCAACAGTCCAGATCCAGTCGGTGGATTGCAATCGGCAGTGGCAATCGGCAGATATCGGCACAGACTATGTGGAACTTGTGATAACGATCGACGGAGTCAATGTGGACCATCGATCAAGCGCACAAATCCATAGCCCATGTTGCATTGCAAAATTGCAATCGGCCAACACAACAAAGTGCTCACCAAATGGCCCAGGGTTATAGCGACATGCGATTACGATCAATCGTATTGGAGCTTCACAGAGGAGCGGGGCTTATACCTATATAGATGCCCGTTGTGATAAACTGGACCCGAAAGGGTTCCTTAAAGCTATTATATAAGATTTGAGATCCACCTAAAGGCATTTTCCTATGTATTTTGCATATTTTCGTTGTTTAACGAAATACAAAGGAACAACGACGATGTGATCAAACCCAGACCCGAAGGGGGTTGGGAATGAAAATAAATAATACTTGAAGTCTGTTATGAGCCTTTTTTAATGTATTTCCATTGTTTTAATGTATTTTTAAAAAAAGAAAAACAAAGGGACAAGCCATTCGTGACCTGCGACATCTATTGTGGACGGACCTGATAACTCTGTTTTTGGCTCTATTCGTATTTTTTAACAGTCAACGAGTGAACTGAAATAACAAAATATATGGCCATAAGGGGAAAAACAATAGCGCAACACAACTAAACCAACAGAAATGGTCATGGAGCATTGCCGGCACGAGCGAGCTACCTGACAGCGCTGCAAAATTATCAGAATTTGGTTACTCTGTTGTTAGAAAAAGAGACCTCCGAGCTCATGTGTGTCTAGTCATGGCATCATGTTGTTAAAAAGAATAGAGGATAGATTAAGATCTCTTGAGCCTCAAAGGGTTTGAGAGCATTGTAAAAGGCTTATAAATGGCTGAAAGTTCAGAGTATCAAGGGTTCAACTTTTGGAGATTGTGGAGACTCTGCTCCTCTAAGTGTCTCATCTTCAGTCCAGTAATACAAGCTTCTTTTGTTGTTATATGTTCAATCACCATATTTTCCTCTGTTCTAAGCTTACACTTGAATGGGTTATTCATGTTTTCTTCTCTGTCGAATGCCAGATAACTATCATCTTATCTCTGCGTTGATAAATTAGATTTGTAAGCTTTATTTACTTTCTGTAGCTAGCCATTCATATGTGTTTTTTGTATGTATCTGCTAGTACAGTGAGGTTTCTCCATTTATTCATTGATTCTATAAACTATTGAGCATTAGTGGTTGAAATCCTTGTCAAGCTGAGGGTGTTCATGCATGTTTTGAGTGAAAATAGAGTTTAAACAATCATCTAACTTGATCCAAACCCCAATCCATTCCAATAGTTCAGAGAACAATATTGAAGATTTATATGTGTCCAGGCATTTTTGAGCTACAACCTAGGAGAGCTTCCTGGAGTGGTAACAGGGACCACCATACTTCTGTCAATGTTCTCTATTATTGCACTCTCCTCTTCCTTTTCGAAGTTGACTTTTTCTGTGTCCTCTTCACTTTCGAAGTTGACTTTTTCCACCTAAAATTAATTTTCCAAAGCAACAACGAAGAACTCTCAATTTTCCTTAGTCATAATAAATCTACCATTTGCATAAACTTTCTTTTATCTACACTGGTTTTTCTCTACTTGCATCCCACTTCCCACTTGTGTGTGCATGCCCAACTTAATATAGAGAGGTATATGATCAGATTTCAAGTGAATAGAATGATCTCCAATATTGAACTCTCACAAATTAGATATGAAGGAACTTTATTTCTTGTTTGTGAGTAATGCCGCTATGCCGTGGGCGCGAAGAAACACGTCAAGAGTCACTTCCATCATTGAATCATGGGCGCCAAGAAATGCGTGAAGAGTCTCTTCCACCATTGAATGATGGCTATGGTATGTGTGATGAAACAAGTTTTGTTTAAGGAGCTTGATCTTTGGACCCGTCCAATCTTTTGGAAAACAATTACAATTTTAACGTTAGTTATAGGTTAATGTGAATGTAACTTCGACACATAAATAAAGTTAATACATAAAGGCTCGCATGCTATTCTTAACTATATTATTTATATTATATTGGTTAATATTGTTGGATATATACTCTATATCTTGGATTAACCAATAATAATTTTAATTCGAGTATTTCAAATTTCTTATTAATTTATGATTTAATGATTTTTATTATTAAAATAATGTTTTTGTTTATGTATTAATAATTTTATAGAGTTTTTTTTTATGATTTTGTTATTATTTATTTAAAATTATTTTAATTGAGCCGCTTTGAAGGAGATATTGTTCACTCGAAAGGATATTGTAGCCAGTATGAAAGAGATATTGTTTACTTGAAGGAATCACCTCCAGCTGACTTATTAACAAAGCTTAACCTGGGAAAGTTGAGGAGAATTGACCCTGTGACCTTCCGTTAGCAAGGTGCTTTAATAATGTGAGCTCAACCAATTGAGCTAACCCTTGGTGCTCACATTTTAAAAAATATTAATAGAAAAATAATTCTTTATATTAAAGGAAACAAGTGAAAGTTAAAAATTTCTTATAGTCAACACATTTTATTAGTGCGTTGAGCCATTTTAAATCCAAATCTATCAATGAGGAATATAATTTCTAGAAATGCAAACATTTCATCAAATTTTGCACTCAAAAAGAGGTTTGCATGTTGAGATATTTGATTCCTCTCGGTGCTTGGTAGATCCAAGGTTAAGATGAATCTATGTCGATTTATGTTCAATCATATAGAATGAAAATATGTATCAGAAATATTAATTGCATAATTTTATAAGATTTGATTTGTTTAGGAATTTTGAATTTATTTTTCCATATTATCTATATATATATATATTAATATATTATATATATATATATATAAATTATATATATATATAAGCCCCAGGGTACTCAAGTTGGGCAAAACTGGGCCTTGCCCTCGGAGGCAAGGGTCGATTTTGCCGAGCCTTGGGGTTAGGTCTTTCAGTGGGCGAGGTGATTAGCCCAAATTTTCCACGTAGATGAGCGACACCCACTGACTAGGTGTTTGTGCACACTCTAAATATACATTACATATATATGGCTTGCAGTAGGCTGAGGGGTGATTAGCCGCAATTTCCATGGACGTAGCGACCATTCATGACAGAGTGTTGCTGAACAAATCTATATAATATATATATATTATAAATTATATATATATATATCTATATATATTATTATATATATTTATATATATATATTTATATATATTATATTTATTTATATATATATATATATATATATATAGAAATGAAAGAAACAAGCAATAGTAAATCATTTATCAATATGCCCAGTTGTATGGCTGTGGGGAGAGATAGATAGAGAGAGTTCATTTAGAGGTGCTCTACAAGTCAATATGGAAGAGATGTTGAGGTGAAGACTTAAAAAAAAAATGCATTGAAAGATGCTCTGCAACCCAGTACATGAGGGAGATATTTTCACGTAATGTTACGTTAATATATGTGTGTGTGTGTGTGTGTGTGTGTGTGTTGCCTTATTAATGAAACATAAAGAATATGAGGGAGATGCTAACGTTATGTTTAAAAAAAACTAAAAATATATGTCCTCTAATTAATGAAAAATAAAGAATATGAGGGAGATGTTGTCACTGAAGTTATGTTTAAAAAAAATAAAAAATTATATTGAATATGTTGCTCAATTAAACTTTTTAACAAAAAGCACCTATATACAATTATATTGTTAATTATGAAAGGAGATTAAGTGTGCACAAAATTCAAGAAAACAGAAAGAGTATAAGTTTCGTTTAGCCAAGAATTACCATTGCCAAAGTTAAGGTATGTTTCATCTTCAAAAAACCTTAATCTATATAATATGTAACCTATAGTAATGAAATGAGATTATTTGTCTGTAAATTTTGCCCAACTTCACATTGGGACAACAAACTCGCCAATTCTGCCCAACTTCACATTGAAACAACAAACTCACCAAACCATAAATCTTACCAACACCCCATTCCTCATTCCAATTAGATTAGGTTTTGTTTGTAATGTAAAAAGCCATATAAGATTATTTGTAATACGTGAAACTAATAAATTATAAGTCAGCAGCCCAAGGGTTAGCTCAATCAGTCAAGTCGGGGCCTCGCCAAATAGGAGGTCATAGGGTCAATTCCTGAAAGCTCTTGGGGTCAGGTCTTGTAGTAGGCTGAGGGGCATCAGCCTAGATTTTTCCCATGGACGTAGCACCACCCATTGACCGAAGGTGTCTGTACCACGCCCAAAAAAAATAAATCATAAGTCAACTCTTATTACATGTAAAATGCTACATGAAATTGGAATACGTACAAAACTAAAATGCCAACTCCTATTATGTGTAAAATGTTTCATGAGATTTGAATACTTATAGAACTAAAATATTGTGTGTTTCTTATAAAATGTTTAAATTGGAATTGGAATAGTTACTAGCGTAGATTCATTTTAACTTCCAATCTACTAGGCATCAAGAGGGATCAAATCTCTTAAGATGTAAACGTCTTTTATAGTAAAAAGAGGTTTGGTCCCTCTCGGCCCTTGGTAGATCTAGAGTTAAGATGGATCTAGGATGGTATTGGCTAAATTAAAAAAGTAATGATGTGCGGTTAGGGTAGCAATTTTGAGAGGCCTATGGTTACTAGGGTTTGACCTACGAAGAGTACAAAGCAGATGGAAAACTTTTTTCAGGCTGTAGGTGAGCAAACAATGTAGAACATATAAATCTTAAGGCTTGTTGCAAAATAATAAGCCATTCTTAGTAGTGGTTCTTATTTTCGACAACATTGATGGCATTTCCATCCAGTTAGTTGATGCCAAGACTATAACATACAGGCTAATAGAGAGAACAGGTCTTTCAGCTGATCTGTTAGTTAGCAAGTCAAGCTTCACCATGATGAATGAAGAATTTGTTGATTTGAATTGAACAACGGAAGTGATGTCCAAATCTAGGCTTCCACATTAGATTTCCAATTCAGGTCAGAAGTCAACATGTTAGAAGTGAGCTCAGAATCAAAACCCCTGCCAAATCCTTCTCTTGCAAATGTTTGTTCTGGGGGAGGCACAAGATCTAGCTAAAGGGTTGGTTGAAATGTTGTCAAACATGGATTACTCAAAAAGGAGACATGCAATGGGTGTTGAGCCTTGGCCAGGAGGTTTGAAATCAAGGCTTACTAGCCACATCTTGGGGGTTCTTGAACGGACTTAACCCCTCCCCTTTTGAACTCATTCCATCGAACTTCACACCAAGAATCGATTTACAGACATACCAAGCCCTAGCTAACCTCTTTACAAAATCGGGTCTCAAAAAGGGTTTTTTCTTAGCAGAAGCTTCATCCTTGTCAGATTTTCTCAAGACTCATCCTCCTCAGTGTTCAAAGAGTATTTTTTTGAGGGAGATTTTGGTCTCAAGAGATGGGGACGACCAAAACCTTCGTGAGCAAGATCAAAAAAATACAAAGGGAAACCATTTGCCAGTCTTAAGAAGAACTCAATGTTCTAAAGAAGTGCAGGGGAAGGGATCAAAGTGCAAGAAGAAGCATTGTATTAAAAAGAAAGTCAATCAAGACTTTCTTTGGCATTCCCCTTTAGATGCAGAAGATGCCACAAGCATGGGCACCTGGTAATAAATTTTGAGCTTCCTTTTCATAATTCCGCTCGTGCCTCCCCACAAAAGAGGAAAGAACTCAACCCAAAGGGTAAGGATCTAGCACGTATGGATGAATAATTTGTAGAGTAGTATCCTTCATATCGCCTAAGGCTGAGCATAACTGTACATTCAAGGGATTATGTAGAGGCAGAGAAACCAATTTCGGACTTAGTCGACCTGATGATGTCGACTCAAGATACACACATGCCTTCCCCTCCCATTTCCCTTTCCCCTATTGCAAATGAATCACATGTATTCTATCCTGTTTCAAATGTTTTGTATCCTGGGTATTTTCCAGTTAGGGTTTATACTCTTAATTTTTCTCTTCCTTCATCCATTCCCTATCCTCTATATAAAGGCGTACGCCCTTGTCGTCAAGATCCAAGCATCCTCTGCTCTCCTATGAACCCTATATCCAAATGTTTTTCTGAGCACTCTGAAGCGGTAAACATAATGTATAATATTTGTTCCCACTTTATTCTACCTCATCCTAATGGCCTGTGGAAGGGCCTTCGATGAATTTGCATCACCCCTGGTGAAAACATGGGTTGTGGTAGAAAAATCTAAACTGACAAAATCTAAAGAGCTGGCACATGAGGACCTAGTAACTGGTAAGAATTTTTTTTTCTAAAAGGCCCTTAGAGAAATGATAGCCCCTAGTGGGTTTCCCAAATGAAGTTGCTTTAGTTCAATTGTAGGCGGTTAGCATGTCCCCCCAAAAGACATACCTTGAAAAAGCTTGCTGACACCAGCCTCCTGGATGTATTTTTTCTCCAAGAAATGCAGAATGATGAAGATGTCATTTTCATAAGTCTTGATAATCTCCTCTAGGGATGGAAATTCATCGAGCTAGTTGTAAGGGGAAGATCGAGAGGGATAGCAGTGTGCTAGAAAGATAGGGCTATTCAGGCATACAATTTATGGAGTGTGGAGTAGGGTCATGGAATGGAGGTCTTCTCAAAGGAAATAGGATCCTCTCTCACAGTCCTAAACTTATACATGCCCCTCTCTAATTGAAAGAAGTTTTGGTACAAACTATTCGTAAATCCTCTAATTAATTATAATTCCCTTATCTTATTAGGGGATTTGAATTTCTCTCTGGGAGAAGTTGAACTGTGGGGCCCTCGAGCAAGGCCTGATACACTTGTTGAATTCTTTCTGAACAAAATTGATAGGAGTACACTTGTGGATGTGGATCATATTAGAATTGTCCATACTTGGAGAAATTGTCGAATAGGCGATGACAAAGTTACCAAAAGAATAGATATATTCTCAATCTCTAAAGCTATGGTTGATCTAAAATGGATCTAGTATGGACTCTAAGTCTAAAAATATTCCTCACAGAGGAAAATGAAAGTCAAAGGATGCTCTTGGAAATAGTCTCATTGCATAGATCTCTTCATTCTAAATCTAAGGCAATTTGAATGGACCAAAATGGACTCCGGATGAAGGAGTTATTGTAAAAAAAAAAAAATTGCCCAATGTCCTTTGAAAAGGAGGCATTTTCTTATTAAATGGGACTCAAGAGAAATAAGGGCTCCTTAAAGAATCACATCAAAAATATTAAAGGGTGGAACAGCGGGCCTTAAGGAACCCCGATTGCGACCTCCGACATATCGCATCGACGATAGGCTTCCATGCGATATCAGAACCCTGGGCATGCGACATGAGACTTGCGGCACAGAGGATCGACGATATATATCGGGTTGGCACAATCCATTGGAAAGTTGTATAGATCCCCGGGCCGTTGCTATAGTGATATGCGATGCGCCGATATCGGCAATTGACGATCGGCAATCGGTGGATCCCCAATATAAAGGGCCGTTGACATATGCGAGACGCGATTGAAATTAGAGATCAAGGCACGAACCCAATGAGGCTTATGAAAACGATTGAATAATATTTGAAATCTAGATTTGTGTATTTTCTATTTATTTCCCGTGTATTGATGTTTTTGACCTCCTGCCTATGCGATTGCAATTTGCAATGACATGATGGACCTGACGGGTTTATAGGTGCGATTGTATATATTTGAGTTCCAGAAGGAGGGCAGTAAATGGTATTTCAGGCGGGCTTCAGGCGGTAAGTGGTATTGGAAGGGCTTCACTCGATTCCATACACCAACCAACACATAGCACGCCGCATGAGAGAGAGAACCACTTTTTTGGGCGGGTAATCTTCATACAAGTGGGCCACCCGAAATGATCGTCAATCGTTGATTATTGATCACTGATCAGATGATGGATGATGAATGAGCTGTTTTACGAACCTAAAATGATTATAGGGGCGATTGAATGTTATTTGAGTCCCGCCTAAAGGCTCATGATGATTTTTCATGAGTTTTCCTGTGTGTTTCCATTATGCTGCCATTTTCAGAATGTAGGCAGAAGAACGGCCGACTACATCATTCCCATTGGAAATAGTCCATCACACCTATGTCACGCTATAAGCGGGTTTTTCTGTAACAGGAATGCGTTATGAAGCACACAGAGCCAAAGGGACAGACGTAGAGCTAGAGAGCCAGAGAGCCAGAGGGCTGAATGTAGAGACATAGAGGAATGATTCCTCATGATTACACACAGAGGAATGAATGGAAGCCGTAGAGTCAGAGGATTCTTCAAAGGCCAGAGAGCCAAGCGAAGAAGGGGGGGCTCCCTTCAGAATTCTTCCCTTGAGAGACCAAGTTTCCCTTCACGGAGCTCACAGCGAGAGCCAAGAGCCGAGAGCTAGAGCCGAGAGCCTAGAGAGAAGAGTCAAGAGCTGAGAGCCAAGAGCCGAGAGCCGAGAGCCAAAGCTGAGAGTCAAGAGCTGAGAGCCAGAGTCGAGAGCCAAGAGCCGAGAGCCGAGAGCCGAAAGCCAGAGAGCCAAATAGCCAGAGATAAAGATGGCATTCTAAGCCCATGGGTTCAGTTGTAAATCTATGGAGTTGAGTGGAACTTGTAAGAGAATTTAAGCTATAATCCCAAAGAGCCTAGTTGAGTTGATTAGAGCTCACATAGACGTAGCCCAAGAGGTTTGGGTGAACTCCTAATTATATTGTTGTTATGTGTGTTGGTTATCATTTGCATTATTTTATGTTATATGTTTTTATATCAGTTTAAGCAAATCAACTTAAAGGACTTAACAGTTAAAGGAAAACACAAGCATGCACCTACTTCAAGTTCTTTTAATTCCACATTTGTAAATATAAGCCTAGATCTTGGGAATATATAAGCTTTGGAGTGGGAGAGGTTCTTGTAAGCATGACAAGAAGCCTTTAGGTCCCCATTTCAGATTAGGTGGTATCATAGGCCCAAGATGATTAACCCCACCTTCAAAGAAGGTGGTATCAGAGCAATTTATATAAGAGCATTAGGTTGATTAACCCCACCACCAAAGAAGGTTATATCATAGAAATTTATAGCAGAGTAGGTGGTATCATGAAGCAGGTGGTATCATATCAGAATGCTTGGTTGACTTGAAAGGTGTTTGATTGTTTGTAAATTGACTGTTGTTGAGTTTGCAAAAGTGAAGGGAAAGA
The DNA here is from genome assembly GCA_000404065.3 of Pinus taeda. Classification (NCBI taxonomy): domain Eukaryota; kingdom Viridiplantae; phylum Streptophyta; class Pinopsida; order Pinales; family Pinaceae; genus Pinus; species Pinus taeda. Next base: position 61,478 of record APFE031651843.1, read on the forward strand.
TACTGATAGCTAAGTCTAGGAGAGGACAAGAAGGAAGAAGGGCTGTGTGGAGTACTAAAGAAGGTATGTTTTTGATGATTATTTCAGTGTCCTTTCATTAGAGCTTACAAGCCTTTTTGCATCATGAACTCGGAAAACGATAAAGAATTGTAATAAAACATGTGAGATTAATGTGCAAGTTGAAAACGCTGACAATTGTCATTTTCTTATGCAGGAAGGAGGAAAAATGAGAACTTTCTCTTCCAAAGGAAAAGACAAAGACGGGTTAACCATTGTCCCTTCGACAAGAGACCGTATGCAAACAAGATCAAAGCAAATCGACCCGGGAAAGGAAGTGGAGATATCAGCTCAGCGCAATAAAGAAAAGAAATGACTAGAGACTAACGGTTCGGCGAATCCCTCAGGATCCTTGATCTTGAGGGATCGCTGTTTTATCTATTTCTGCACTTAGATATCTCCGTCGTCACCCTTATAAAAGGGGCAACAATGTTAGCTCAGGAGGGAGTTATATATTGTTATGCTTTTATGTAATTTCTTTTAAAGATCAAAACTTTGATCATCGTGTCTCGCTAAGAACTGCTCTACTGTAATTTTACTTGATGCACTAATACAAACTTGGTTACTATTTCATCTTTGATTCTAGAATAACTTCAAGCGGTGTACCCCTGGAGGCTAAGGGCCCGACCCTGGAGGACACTTGGTCTTGCACCATTACGCTTGTTTTTTGCGTGGTTTGCTTATCGACGTGATTTGGTAATCTGATGTGTTTTATAAGTTTATATCACATGCTCTGTTATGTTTAATTCATTAAGGTTTCTAAAGACAAAACTATTGTATTGACGCTGCATCATATTACTGTTCGTTTAGGTGTTGATATAATACTGCTAGTCTTTATAGAATACTGTTGTCATTCCATTACAGAGCCTTTGTGCTGTGCACTTGTTCATTAACATTATAGAATTCATCTTGGAAGTTCTGTTCTTTGTGATTGTTGGATTCATGAATAATGTTGTTCTCTCTTGAAATGCAATCGTATTCTTTTTAACTGAGGTGATAACTGGATCAGATTACTATTTGAGTGTGCTGTGTGTATATATGGTTTTCAACGTTGTTCCATATGTTAGGTTCCTATACCAATAGGTTTCATTTTTCATGATTGACTATGGAAGTGCCAAATATGTTCATCCTTGCATTCTGCAAAGGTTCCATATTTTGTATACAGACCAACAAAATTAAAAAATGTGAAGAGGGTATGCCTTAAAAGAATAATCAAAAGGAAAGAAAATAAATTGGTCAGAAAAAATAGCAAAAATGAACCCCAAACCAAAAGACCAAGAAAGTGGCCAGTCAAAATGCCACTGCTATCTTATGTACAAGTTCATAATGTGAAGCTACTGCTGCTTTTCACACTTGATGGATGGCCCAACTGTTCAATCTGGGCTATTCCATATTTAAATTTGTTGTTGTAGAATAGAGAATGCATATTTGTCCAAATAGTTCAAGCTTGGCAGATGAGTAGATAGGTAGAGAAATTAAGGAGCCCAACTGCTTAATCTGGGCCCTTGGAAGAGATAAGGGTACATTTAGATAGGAGGGCAATCAAAAGAAAAGAAGACAATCAGGGTTTGCCAGTTTAAGTGCACCCAATCGAAAGGAAGAAAAAATGCTAGGTATATTAGACTGAGTAGGTAGTTTGAGGTTGTAGAAGCAAGTTGGTGATCACTTTTTGTCTTGTCAAGTAGGACTCATCTCATTTATGGCAGACGCGCCATGGTAGTTGTTTGGTGGTACAACAGTGGAAGCATGACTAATTTCCCCTTTCATTCCCCCAGAAAACATTCACTAACATCCCCTTAAGGACCTTGGGATTTGCCCAATAGTCCTTTTCACTCTATTTTATGAAAAAATCTAAGTAGAACTCTGAGTTCACTCAGTTGGAAGAAACCACATTTCTTGTGTAAAAATGGTCATTCCATACTCTTTCATTTCCTTAGCATTCATCCATTCACTTTCATTCCATAGAAGTCATATTAACATTTAACCCTATTATCTAGCTCCCTAAATCATTTTCCTACCCCTATTCTAAAAAAAAACTATATTAAAATCCAAAAAATCTAAATATCCCCTCCAATTGGCAACTATAGCCATATAACATAAGTTCAGGAAATATTAAGTCCATTCGGGACTCTATATTAACCCTTCCGCGTTCAAATAACCTTGGGTTTTATTTAGCGCCAGGTTAAATAAATAACCATACTTACTCTCCCTAACCAATACCATTACCCCGCGTATACATTCTATTTGGGTTTTATTGATATTTGATTAATAAATAACCATAACCCGGCGTGAATATAAAACCGATAACCCAAAGTTAAACCTGCCCGAAACCATACAAAGATTGAAGTTTATCGGGTGCACTCCTGTGATAACACCCGATCATATCGCCCTCCCGTCCACTGTCGGATCACCTTCCCCAGATCCAACGGTCCTAATCAATATCGAACGCGCCTCCTTTATGGTACGTTAGTACCTGATGGTCAACGGTTTAACTGTCATACACAGGGACACCTGTCGTCCTCCTATTGCATCAGGCCACCTCTGACAATTACCGCTCCCATACCAAAGGAGGTCCAATGGAAATCGCTTACCACCCTATCCTTTCGCCTGCGTCAGCATGTGACATTGCATCCATGTCACCCGCCACTACCCTGTACCTATGCCACATCATCCGCTGACGTCATTGCCCCGCCACCGTGTTAAGTACCACGTCATCATCCACATCATGTGCCATGTCATCCTCGGAACCTGCTACGCGACAAAAAATACGTCATGATGATGTCATCCCAGAAAAGCGCCAAAAGCGCTAAAAGGTCCAAAATTTGTCAAAAAGTCGTGAAAGCGACTGTTTGTGCCTATTTCTATTTGTTGTGCCCGCAAAAAATGTGCATGCGCTTTCACTACCAAATCGCCTCCGTAGCTTGTACTGTCCATCAACCTGCAAATTCGACTCCATAGCTCGGCCCCGCAGCTCGTGCTGTACCTGCTAACTATCCTCGGCGCCTTAGAAACAGGTATTTATCCATCTTTCCACCTGAAAACCCTGTTTCATTTATAGTCTCTGTTAAAAATCGCCTAAAGCCCCTGTAATTCACATCCAAAGGCGCTCCTACCTATCACTCACCATCCTACATCCACAATCCGAGCTGTTGATTCACAACGAACCTGCAAGTTTAAGCCATTACCTCTGCAAACGGGCCATTACAATACACTTTGCGTCCATTTTCGCCCAAAGAGACTCCGAAAATTGCCCAAGCATTGAATTGAAGTGGTCGAGCACCCTGTTACTTCTGTATTAATCCAATTTTCTAAAGGGAAATCGTCAGCTTCCTTTTCCCTCTGCAAGATTTCTCCCCTTCGGGCAAAATCCAATTCCATTTCCTTGGCATTCTCTCCACAAAGTTTGCAATTCAACAAGTCTATGTAAAAAAGAACCCTGTCTAAGTTCTGCAAATTTGTTATTTTACCATAGACTCTACACAGTGTGATTAGTTTGAGATAAAAATCAATGTCTAGCATCTTGACAATAGCCTCAAAGACTGAGTCCTGTCACCTGTTGCTGCTTACACCTGTATTGTAATCAAAACACAAGCAGTATAAACATGGAGGCTCCAGTGGCTCTCAACATTGCTCCTTTAAATGCTCCACACATGGATTTATAATGGTTACCTTTGGTAGACAAAGAATTCCAGATCAAGGATACGATGGGCCTCAGGTCTCACCTTAAAATTGTGTGTCACTTCAGAAACAATCACAGGAATAACACTGATATCTTGGGAATCTGGCAATCTAGTATGCCCATCTACTACCTCCCATCAGTCAATGTGCTTCCTGACTTCATTCATCTGTGTCATGCAAACTATGACCCCACTCAAAGAGCAATCCTCACTCCAGATGGTTCTGTGCTGTTCTATATCACTCCTCAATCCATAAATGAAATGCTGAACTTTGAGCCACCTCAGCCTTTGGTTCCTCTTACAATGAAACTTCTACTTGATAAGGGTGCAAAGCTCTCTAGTTCAGAAATATCAAGGGTAGGTCAGTTATTTATGGAACCACAGTGCCAGGCCGATCATCCTCCACCCTATCATCAAGTCTCCTTTAGTGAAACAGGCAGACTCCTGGTAGATATGATTTCCTACATTCTAGGATGCAAAACAGGAGAATTTGTGGATGAGACTGTGTTTCTGTTATTAACCATGTTCACTCCATGACAGCCCCCTACTATCATGTATGACTATGCCTTCTTCATAACAAACAAAATACATGAGCAATTCATGATGATGGAGAGAGAAAGAGTGTTCAAGTATGCCTCCTACATTTACCATCTGCTACTGTACTATCACCCTGATAGTTTCAAAGTTCCTCTCAAAAGACTGGACTCAAAAGGAGAAAGAAGATTTGTTATCTTCTGGACCTCAGTTTTCCATGAAGTCCACTACTCTTCCTACACATATTGTGAGTTTGTTGACATGTTTATCTACCCAGCCACTTGCCTATTGATGATGGCTCCTCCTGGCAGGCTCACTGCTGAAATGCAAAGAATCCTACATCTTTCAAAGGGCTACAACATAGGTGATTGGTAATTCTACCAAAACCATATATTGATCAGAATTTATGGGTGTGAGTTGCCTCCCTATAAACTGCCAAGATATGTCCCCATGAGACTTTTTGCCTTAGAATACTTCAGGCAGTTCAGTAGTGCAGATTTGACTCATTTTCATGGGAGAAACAAGAAAACACAACTTAAAATCAAACATCAATTGGGGCCCTTTGTTTTCAATAAAAGGGAAAAAGCTTGGAAAGAGGCAGACAATATGCTAAGGGAAGAACTCATGTTGAAACAAAGCTTCTTTCAAGATATGTGCACCAGCCAATCCCCCACATTGAACAATATGCTAATCAAAAAGAATTTGTAGAGGGCACATTAGATGATGAAGAGCTTACTGAAGAAGAAATATTAGAAAAAGATATGAAAGACCATGAGAAAAGAATTGACCTAGAATATGTTGCACAGGTCACCTTCACAAAGCCTCAACATATTGGAGCAAGCACATCAGCTACTACACCTCCACAACAGCAAGCTAAAGAGGCCATTTCATCTGCAGGGAAGGGTAGAGAAATTGAACATTCATAATAGCAAAGTACAATGGAAGAGCAACCATTAAGAAATCAGGAAAAGAGCTAAGAACAAGGCCCTTCAATGCAACAAAAGGCAGTTGAGATCCCTGTATTGAAAACCCCTCATAATGAGGAAAGATCTAAAAAGAGGGATAGAACATAAGAAACACCTATAGGTGCATCCACTGACCAGCAAGGTGAGAAAAGATAGAGGCTAAACCCTTATTCAGAGGAGGAAATTACTGAGGAAACTACAGGCAATATCAAAGGTGAAGGGACTTCTGAATAGCAGATCCCTCCTATTTTGGAGACATCGGCCAACGCCTTTCAGCAGGAGCAAGAGAAAAAACCAGGTGGGGAGGTTTCATCCTCCAAACAGCAGATCAGGCAGGGCTCGGATATCAAACGAGCATTCACAGATATCAAAGCTAGAAACGAGCCAATCAGGTTTCAGCTTTACAATCAATTGATGAGAATGGCACCAACAAATCAATAAAGACTGATGGCAGCATATGACATGCAAGCAGGGAAGATGAATCTTAGTCACTTCAGACCCACAGTACAACAGCAAAAGTCAGTTGCAGACTACATTAGAACCAATCTGGAGGTCCTGACCAAAGACATACATCCAATAGACCAGATTGAATTGCATAAGTAGGCTAGAGAAATGGTTTACTCCACGCTAGCAGATAAGGCTTTAATGGCCCATAGATTGCAGAATTTTTTATATAATACTTCTGCCCAACTAGAGCTGGAGAAAACCTCCTCATTGGCCAAGGATAATAGGATAAAATACTTAGAAGAGATCATTATAGAGTTGGGAAATGATCCCAAAGATCCCAAAGGCACACAAGCCTTGATCAGGAAAAAGGAAGAGGATATAGCAGACCTGAGAAAACAAATGAAGCTGCCAGTACCATACATCCTCAAACTGCAGAGGTGGCGCAACAACAGGAAGTAGAGGATGTGGTCAACCTGCTTATGAGGATGAACCAAAGGCTGTTAGACACAGAAAAAGCATTGGAAGAGGCTCAACAAGGGAAACAGCCAGAGTTGGCCCCTCAACCATCCCAAACAACTCCATTAATTACGGCTCCTCCTAAAAAAGTCACTACAGCAGCACCTCCCCTGGATCCATCTTCAGTAGCAGGTGCCTCAACTTCAGCAACAACTACAACAGCAACATTGCAAGAGGCTAGCTTGAGTATGGAAGCTATGATGAAAGAAATTAAGGCTCTAGAATTGCAGATGGCAGAAATGAAGGAGACCAAGAAAAAGCTAGCCAAGATTGAGGCTAGTTATGATAAATCAAAGATGACAGTTGCCGAGAAGACCAGGGAAGTAAAGGCCCTAGAGAACGAAATAAAGACCTTGGAGAAGGACCTCACTCTCCATAGAACCCTGACTGAAATAAAAATAATTTTGTGGGATAAGATTGGCAAAGCTATTGCTGATCAATGGACAGCAATAAAAACTATTTTTGACCAGGTAGAATTGATGGCAGTAGCTCAATATGAGACTCAAAAGGCCAGGACATTATTGGCAGATAAGCCTGAGAAAGCTAATCAATTGATTCATTTTTTGAATACTCGTACTGGTGAGCAGCTAGCAGCTCTAAACATTCAGAACAGGACAGAGACTATTCTAAGAGTCAAGAAGGTACTGACCATGAGAAATTTTGTTCAAACTATAGAAAGAAAGTGTCAGGAAATGTAGACAGAGGTGCATGCCTTCAGACTGAAAAATTCAAATTTACAGAGCAAAGGTTTACCCAGCCTAGTCACTAGCACTGGAAAGCTATTAAAACAGGAACAATATGCATACAAGCTAAATACTTATGTGTAGAATTAGATTACAACATCATCAAGTAGCTTAGAAGAAATAGTGCCTCCCTCTGGGCAGAGTTTGTATGATAAACTGGAAGACTTGTTTTACATTGAACATGAGATAGCACATCTCTTTCCAGTCTGGCCAAATTATTATACATACACTGAAGCTGATGAGATATTATTTAAATTAAGAAAACATCAATTACCAACAGATCAGTGGTGGAAAAACTTGCTTGAGATTCTAAAGTAGTTTTGATTCTCTTCTTATAAATTGTCTACATAACAAGCAAATTGTATTATATGGCTCTGCTATCAAAAATTCAAATCGATAGTGGATGAAATGAGTGCTAAAAAGCATTCAAACAAACTCAAACACAGGTGGCAAAGCACAGCATGACAGGACAGCACATCAGCAAAGCAGTCAGCAACCGACTATCAGAGTCAAAGAGTCAACAACAAACAGGACACCTACAGTAGCCAGTAAAGTGCATTTATTTCCTTAGTTACTGCTGCGCAGTTTTTTCCCACATGAAGTTATTGTTTCTGTCAAAGTAGATGGATAAATTTATGTCCAGATATTTCCCTATAGATATTTTGTAATCTCCTATAAATACTTGATAAAGAGATGTATTATGGTTGGCTGGTGAATATCATTCTGGACCTGTGCTGTATGTTTTTTGAGAACTCTTCAGAAATAAAAATTGCTGGGATGCTTTGTTGGTGAACTTATTGTTGTGGAATCGATGGAAAAAGGATATATTGCAGGATTCTCGTGTTAATGCATGGATCAATAAGTCTTCTGTACTCTCATTTTACTGTATTTGTGTCTTACTTATCATCTAAATATCATGTTCTATGTTACAGGAAAGAAGAATAACCCAGAATTTACTTTGTTGTACTCTGAGTTCAATTACTGTAATTTTTTATGTTTTCCACAGCACTAGCATAGGCAAGAATTCATGATTGCTCTTGTCTCCCTGGTTCTTTCACTCCAAACATCATCAAGGAATTCTTAGCTGCTCCCTAAAATGTTTATACAATTTCCCTCTGTTAATATAATGAAAGATTCTTAATTGCCTTTCATTTCTTGACTTCAGTTCATCTTATTTCAGCTTCAAAGTTGTTATGTGTTTAATTATCTTGCTCTGTAGTTGTCTTTTTGCCAAAGAAACCATCCCAGAGGCTCATTCCCGTTAGACTCCATCAACCCAATGGTCTGAACTTCTTTTAAATTTCTTCCTGATTCTATTGAATGTCACCTTCCAAACACCAAACAAAAAACTTGTACTTCATAACTAGCCTAAGATACTCCAAAACAAAGCTAAATTACAAAGAGAGAGCCCTCTCTGGTTGTAGGTAGGCTAGGACCTACAGCTAAAAGATTGGTTAGTGGTTACCTCGGCCATATTCCCTCTTGGAGCCAGGGAACAACCTAAGTGATAACACCATAATGTATCAGTAATCAGTGCTGTTCCATTTGTGTGTGTTATTCAATCCGCCCTTAAGAGCGAAGGATTGCCGTTTGATTCCTGTAGCTTATGATTAATGCATTTGATCTGATAGACTAAGAAGTTACTATTTTTTAGACTTAGTTTCTATTCCATTTTAGGTTTGTTGTTCCATTTCAGATTTGTTGTTCGATGTCTTAATTGCTATTCCATTTTTTATCTGTTGTTCCATTTCTTGTTATTGGTGTGAAGAACGATCTCAGGCTGTAGTGAGCATTGACATCTATTTTCCGTCTCCCAGATCCACAATCTATTCTCTGATTTCCTTTTCCATCAATTTTCAAAGGGATGGGTTATTGCTACCGAACCCTTAATTGATAAATTGCTTAGTTTTCTAGAATGTGTGATTTAATCTTTTGAAGTAGTTAAGCTATAAACAAGCATCCATTTATTCTTGTATTTTCAAACACTATGCTACTAGCATTACTCTGGCAAATGATAGCCTCAGACTGAGACACTCTTTGCAATAACAAAACATTCCCGGATTGACATATTAATGTGAGGTAACTAGAGGTGAAAGAGACCCTTTTTATAGCTCCACATTTTGGCACTGTTGCCAGGGAAAGAGTGTAGCCATTTGTTCTTTTTTCAGAGTAGTGTATGAACCTGCTAGGGAAGAATTGGGTTTTGAAAACGGAAGGTAAGAACCTACATGTGGAGCATGTAAAAGCCCTGCTCCTCTGCCTGCTTTCCTTCAGATTTGTTGCTGTTTGTTTGAGTAGGATTTAGTAGTTAATTTGAGTGTATGACTAAGCAGAAAAAGCCAAAAAAAAATTCCAAACCCCTACCCAAGCCAGAAAAAGATAAGGGGCTGGTGACCCTTGGCCGACCAACCTTCATAGATGAAATCTACAAGAAAGCAGAATATCAGCCCTTAGTAGGACCCAGGAAAGTCATTTCTAAATAGGCTACTAGTTCCCTTCACGCCACAGGATCACCATCTGTAGCCTTTGCTGAGGTGCATAGTCAAACTGAAGAGCAGGACTTTCAAGAAATTGAAAATTCTACTCCAGAACTATCGCAGGAAGGGAATCTCAGTAATCTTTGTAAAGGAGAAGGAGAGACAGGGGAAACCAAGGAACAAGGATCTCCTCTTGAGACAACTCAGCCATTGAACAACCCAAACAAACGAAGTGCTGCAAAAATCATCTTTGAAGAAACTCAATCTCCTCAGACATTAGGCACTCTCATTATTCCAGATAGAGGAAGTGCTATTAAAACTATTCCTGTTAAAGCCATTCCCTCTCAACCTAGGAATACCCTCCTAGATATCCCAGAAGGTTATTGGCATATATTCAACCCAATGGCTCAAAACCAGCCAAACACTAAATCCTCTACATTACAATATCCCATAGTGGATTATGCAGCAAATGAGTCTATGAAAGCAATCCCTCTTCAACATATCCCTACATTCCACGGTCTTACATCAGAAAACCCAGATGCATTTTTATTTGAATTTGATGTACTGTGCAGGGGATATGATTACACCACCGACCCCCAGAAACTGAAACTATTTCCCTCTACACTAAAAGGGGTTGCTTTAATATGGTTTATGGGATTAGGTGGCGGGGTTATAAATAACTGGGATCAAATGAAAAAATCTTTTCTAAAAAATATCAGGACTATTGCAGGTCTAGAGAACTAAAGGATGAAATATTCTAGATGATAGCTAGACCAAATGAAACATTAGAAGAGTATGTCGAACGTTTCCAGTATAATCTGCAAAGATCTCCTTATGCATCACTGCCTTTACCTGATAATGTATTGAAAACAACATTAATAAGGGGCATGAAGGAACAATGGATCGAAACATTAAACATTATGGGAAAATGATATATTTATCAAGAATGTTTTGCTGACATTATTGATTTATGTATCAGGAACTCGAGAGGCGGCACAAGAGTAAAACTGGCAGAACATGATCGGTTTGTAAGAGATAATAAAATTTCGACAGAAGGAGTAACACATGTAGAAATTGGAAATTTATTGGAAAATTTTAAAACTGATATACTAGGGACACTAACTACACAACTTGATATTATGCAGGCCAAGCAGAAGCAAATGGAGGCAGAACATAATTTGGCAATCTTCTGTCCCAGATGCAGGAAGAAGCATAGCCATAAGGAGTGTCCACTGGATGCAGTCCAAACATGCGCCATCTGCACAAAAGATCACCTTACAGAGAGTTGTCCCTCACTTCCTGGATTGAAAGCAGTATATAAGGAAGGAGAAGAAGAGCTAGAATCAGTGTATTTTCTCAAGTAGTGCTGTCAGTGGCAGTCGCAAAAATCTGGTACGTTTCCAGACCCAACTTCTTCTTTTCAGCCTCCGCAGTATAATGCTCAATAGTATAATATGTGGCAAAGTCAATTCCAACCCCCATTTCCAAACTAGTCACCACAGTTGTTTCCTTCCTCAAACCCGTGGCTGAATCAGGCAAGCCAATCTGGTTGGCTGAATCTTCCTTATACCCCACCATATTGGCAAAGCAACCCATACCCACCACAATGGACTCCCCCTACTTCACAAAATTCAGCCTGATAGACAAACTGGCAGAGACCAATGAATCAGCCAGTAGGAACCATTCCGCTCCCTCAACCTACACTACCAGCCTTACAACAAAATCCCCAGTCTAATCTGAGACCGCAACTCCCAACCCAACCCAACCCCAATCCAAATAACAGACCGGTCTAATCTCTCCAAGTCATAGAAACACCAGAAGTAGGAGCTGATCTGAGGGAGTGTAATGATCTTCAGTTAAGATTTGGGCGTATTATTGAAATCGAGGGAGATAAGATAGTTCAGGTTGAAAACCAGTTACCTAGAGAACATCTGTCACAACAAGAGGATGTGAATAAACAACAAACTCATAATCAAGCAACCACATCCTCTCCTCCATTCCCAAAACGATTAGTCATACCTCAACCAATATAATATCCTGATTCTGACATTCTGGGAGAATTACAAAATTTGTACATAAAAATTCCATTCCTCCAAGCCATTCAAGACATCCCGATATACGCAAAAACTATGAAAGAATTGTGCATACATAAACCAAGGAGGAATATCACAAATAATCGAAGAGTCCAAGTAGTCGGCACTCTATCTGGCTTATTATCAGGAAAAGAAACACCCATTAAATATGAAGACCCAGTAAACCCAATAGTAACTGTCCAAATATATGGTCAGACCCTTTCCAATGCCTTAGTTGATCTTGGATCTGCAATCAATATCTTAACAACCACTACTTGCCAAAAGCTAGGCATTACATCTGTAGAACCCACCTCCACCTTGTTAGAATTGGCTGATCGATCTGTGGTTAGGCTAGAGGGCACACTACATGATGTCATGGTCTCTGTTGACTCATGGGAATATCCAACCGATTTTCTGATAATAAATCCCAAAACCTGACTTGATGGACATCCATTGATTTTAGGTAGACCTTGGCTCGCCACTGCCGATGCCTATATTGGTTGTCGGCAAGGAAATATGATCATAACTAGAGGAACAAATATCAAGAACTTAGTTCTATATCCTCCAGCGTAGCCAAGTGTCACAATAGTCAAAACTAATAGGCACCCTATATTATAACTTACTGATAACATTAGATCTCCATTAACTATACAAGAGGCATTTGATTTCAAAGACCAAACAGAAGACGATGCTATTAATAATTTCATTAGTCAAACTGAACTCACAGCTCCACACACAATGTCATATGATAAAAGCAGCATTTGATAATGAATTAGAAGAAGATCCTCTAAAAGGTACACATGATCATACAATCCCTGTCACCTCTGTTGCAAATAGTAAAATTGTGGAAATTGAACCGGGAAAAACCTTAAACATTAATGCCAACCTCACATCCAAACAAGAAATGAAGCTCATCCATGTGTTAAGGAAATATAAAGAAGCATTTGCATGGGACTACCCTGATATGAAAGGAATTGACCCCTAGTTATGTACACACCACATTTACATAGAAAAAGATGCGAGACCTGTTCGACAACCTTAGAGGAAACTAAACCCTCATCTAAAAGATGTGGTAAAAGCTGAACTTCAAAAACTTTTAGTTGTCAATTTTATCTACCCTATCTCTGATAGTAAATGGGTCTCCCCACTTGTGGTGTTACCAAAAAAGAATGGGAAATGGAGAATCTATGTGGACTACAGAGAGCTAAATAAAGCAACACAAAAAGACCACTTCCCTCTCCCATTCATCGACCAAGTATTAGACACTTTGGCAGGAAAGAAATTCTTTTCTTTCTTGGATGGCTTTAGTGGGTACAATCAACTTCAGATTGCCCCTGAAGACCAAGACAAAACTACTTTTACTTGTCCTTGGGGAACATTTGCCTACTGAGTTTTACCTTTTGGCTTATGCAATGCTCCTGCCACATTTCAAAGGGCTATCCTTAGCATTTTTGCAGACTTAATAAATGAAGGACTTGAAGTATATATGAATGACTTTACACCATACGGAGATGATTTCGATCCAGCACTGGATACACTAGAAAAAGTCCTACAATGCTGCATTGCTACCAGGCTTTGTTTAAGCCATGAAAAATGTTATATGATGATGATGGAAGGACTTATCCTCGGACACTATATTTCAGTAGCTAGAATTCAGGTAGACCCAACCAAAATCCAAATAGTTTTTCTTATTCCCACTTCTACCACTCAAACAGAGGTACACAGTTTTCTTTGATTTTCTGGTTATTACAGGAGGTTTATAGAACATTATTCACATATTGTTACACCTTTGTATGCACTAACTGGTAACGTTGATTTTCTTTGGACAGAAAAATGTGAACGTGCTTTCAAGGATCTGAAGAAGCTCGTATCCACAACCCCATTCCTTCAAGGACCAAATTGGGATTTGCCATTCTAGATATCATCTGATGCCTTGGATACAACCATTGGAGCGGTACTTGGGCAGAAAGAGGATAGAAAACCATATGCAATTTATTACATTAGCAAAAATTTATCCCCTGCTGAATTAAACTACACTGTTACTGAAAAAGAATTTCTAGCAGTAATACATGTTGTCAATAAGTTCAGACATTACATTACTGGATATCCTGTTATCTTGTACACAGATCATTCTGCCATAAAATATTTAGCAAACAAGCCTATCACAAATGGCAGAGTAACTAGATGGCCGATTTTATTGCAGGAATTTGATATTAAAATCAAGGATGAACTGGAAAAGAAAATCCTGTAGCCGATTTTCTCTCAAGAATGTCAAAGCCAATTGATGCAGCAGCAGTTGAAGATCAATTTCCGGACGAGCATCTGTTTGCTGTGGCTATTCAAAAACCCTGGTATGCTGATGTTGCCAATTACCTACCAGTAGGTAAACTACCAAAGCATCTAACCCCTAATGAGCGGAAACAGATTGTTCAGCAGAGTACTCGATTTTCTTGGATTGGGGGCTATTTGTTCCATACAGGGCAGACATGCATATCAGGAGATGCGTTCGAGAGGATGAAATATTTGACATTTTCAAAGCCTGCCATGACAAACCATGTGGTGGACATTTCGCTGATCGCAGAACTAGACATGAAGTGCTACAAACAAGGCATTATTGGCCCACAATTTTCAAAGATGCAAAGAAATTTGTCCAAGCCTGTGATAGTTGCCAGAGAGTAGGACGCCCTAGTCAGTCTGATGAGATGCCTCTGAAACCACAACTAGTCATCGAACCATTCGAGCAATGGGCTCTTTATTTTGTTGGACCAATTAACCCATCATCAAACCAAAAAACATATATTTTGGTGGCAACATAATATGTCACTAAGGGGGTTGAAGCAGAGGCATTGCCAAGAGCTACAAAGGACTCTATCATACAGTTCCTGTTCCATCTATTTTTACGTTATGGCCTTCCAAGAGAGATAATTACAGACAGTGGACCATAGTTTGTTGGGAACAGAATAGCTGCAACACTCAACAACTATCATGTCCAGCATAAAATCACTACTCCATACCACCCACAGGCAAATGGGCAGGTAGAAAGCAACAATAAAATAATAGAAGCAGTCCTAACGAAAACTGTTGCGTCACGTAGATGTGATTGGGCTGCCAGACTACCTGAAGCACTATGGGCTTACAGAACAACATGGATAAGTACCACTGGTTACTCACCTTATCAACTAGTGTTTGGAAAACAACCCACTTTCCGCATAGAATTCGAAATCCAAACCTTACGAACAACACAGGAAGTTGGCTTAGATTTAACTGAGGCACATATTAGTAGATTACAACAGATCAATGAGCTGTACGAAATTAGGCTCTCTGCACTTCAAAACACTGCCCTGATCCAGCAGCAGCGAGCTAAATGGCATGATGCTCTCATTAAAAAGAAAGTCTTCCACGAAGGAGACTGGGCTCTTTTGTACGATTCCAGGTTTCAGGACTTCCCCAAGAAACTCCAGACTCGTTGGTTGGGACCATACAAAATGCAGAAGGTACATGAAAATGGTACCCTTACTCTAATCACTATTGACAGTTCTGGATATGCCTTCAAGGCAAATGGCCACTGAGTTCGTCTCTATCGCAAACCACTCACTCATGAGTCTTTCTGCCAGCAGCTACGCCGAGACTCAGATATGGAGATTTTGGGGGAGGAAGAGAACTCTTCCTCACCTGTAATTCATTAAGGAATTTATTTATTTTTACAGTTTGTACATAATTTCTTTTCTTCAATCATTTTTGTACATATTTTTGAATCAACGTTTTGCTGTTACTATTTTTGCTGTTCCTTTGTTTCAAAAGAACAACATTTTTTGCTGGCTATTCCTTTTTCAAAAGAACAAACCCCTTTGGAGCAGCCTTCATTTTACTGTAATTTGGTTCTTTTTCTTTATTTTTGTGTTATGTTGTTCATTTTCTAAAGGAACAACATTTTTTATTTCTGCTGTTCCTTTTCCAAAGGAGCGGCATTTCTGTGTTTTTGCTATTCCTTTTCCAAAGGAACAACATTTTTCATTTCTGCTGTTCCTTTTCCAAAGGAGCGGCATTTGTGTGTTTTTGTTGTTCCTTTTCCAAAGGAACAACATTTTTTATTTCTGCTGTTCATTTTCCAAAGGAGCAGCATTTGTGTGCTTTTGCTATTCCTTTTCCAAAGGAACAACATTTTTTATTTCTGTTGTTCCTTTTCCAAAGGAACGACATTTGTGTGTTTTGCTGTTCCTTTTCCAAAGGAACAACATTTTCGATTTTTGTTGTTCATTTTGCAAAGGAACAACATTTTCGATCTTTGCTGTTCCTTTTCCAAAGGAACGAAATCTGTGTTTTGCTGTTCCTTTTCCAAAGGAACAACATTTTTTATTTTTGTTGTTCCTTTTCCAAAAGAACGACATTTTTGTGTGTTTTGTTGTTCCCTTTCCAAAGGAACAAGATTTTCGATTTCTGCTGTTCCTTTTCCAAAGGAACGACATTTGCTTGTTTTGTTGTTCCTTTTCCAGAGGAACAACGTTTTTTATTTCTACTGTTCCTTTTCCAAAGGAATGACATTTTTGTGTGTTTTGCTGTTCCTTTTCCAAAGGAACAACACTTTCGACTTTTGCTGTTCCTTTTCCAAAGGAACGACATTGGTGTGTTTTGTTGTTTCTTTTCCAAAGGAACAATGTTTTTTATTTCTGTTGTTCCTTTTCCAAAGGAATGACATCTGAGTTTCTGTTGTTCCTTTTCCAAAGGAACAACGTTTTTCATCTTTGCTGTTCCTTTTCCAAAGGAACAACATTTGTGGTCTTTTTTTGTTCCTTTTCTCAAAAGGAACACCACTTGCATGCTTTTTCTCTCCTTGTGAAACAACTTGTTCCTTTTGCTGTTCTAAATTAAGGATGCTTATTTTTCCTGTTCTTTCAAGTCTTTTAGAATACATCTATGCACTTATGCAATGGATACAAAATCAAAGCATACTGAAATCAGTCAATCATAAATCCCTATCTTTATAAGAAATTGCCCTGAATTGGTAAGAGGACAAAGGGAAGGACACGCTTATTCATCATCTTTTGCTGTCATTGTTCTACTAATTCTGCTATGATTAGTTATCTCTGTCATGTTGGTCCCTTTTAATCCTCTTTGATTATTATTCAAGAATAAGAGCAAAGGGTTTATATCTTCCTATTGAGATGTTAAGACTTATTCCACCATTCCTACTCTTAAGGAGTGTTGAACCACCCTTTGTGTATAAATAAGGAAAGTACTTTATGAAAAGGAAAGAAAAAAGAGCAAACATGACTTATAAGTTGTCAAATGCAGGATAGGGGATCTCATTAAAAGCCAGCCTACCATGATCATGAGGAAGAAAGCGAAGTGGCATTCCTACTATGGCCACCACACCAGGGATATGGTCCAAAAGGTATATCAAATAAACAACCCTTGGAACAGGAGGTCTCATCACGAGCCGACCTGCCCACTTTTCGCTTCTTCCTCGTGAATGGCATTATGGCTAACTGGTCACCAAGCTAGCATAGTGGCCTACATTTTGATAATATGCAACATTTCTTAAGCATACACAAAGGATCATGGTTCCATGGCTGAAATAAACAACTCTGCCAAGGTTATGGACACCTGTCAGCAACAGAGCACTGTTAATGGTATTGAAGTAATATTATCTACACCAATAGGTAAGTTATTAGCACCGTTCTGTTTCTTATGCCTTAGTAATCAATTATATATTATTTCCCAAACCATACAATGCATGAATATATATTATCACCAATCATGATAGAACAATTTACAATGACCGCATGAGACTCTCTATTTACGGCAAATGTCTTATCCCCAACCTTGCATCATATCACCGCAGTCTCTTACATTTTAAGTGACACAACCCTACGCCTCGATTTCGGTAATTTGCTGCTTTTGTAAACATGGAATATTTCCATACGTTGTTCCTTAAGGACTCTATTGCAGAGCGGGCACTGCTCCTTTATTTGATGGCTGAGACAACCTATCACATTGCGAGGGGGGGGGAGGTTAACCTCATCATTCCCTGGATTACATGTCAGCTCACTATTCGAGAAGTTGTGTACCGGGGTATAACATGGCTCAATGGTATACTATTTCTTTTTAAAAAAAAAATTCTGCATGACTTGCTGTTCAAAGCCATTAGAATTATATACTCTGCAACATTAGAGTTTGAACGAGTCTTGCATCTGTCAACCTCTCTGTGTTTCAACAGCGCGAACAACTGCCATTCCATTGAGAGTTTACAACGAAACCATGGGAGGAAGATCGATTCGGAGAGAACCGCAAGTGTTAACAGTCTCTGATGCTGCCCGAGAAATCCTGGCAAGAGCAGGATGGCTGACTTATCTCAACCGCTTGCAAGAGTCTAACGAGACTGTGGTAATTGAATTCTTGCAGAACTTGCAAGAGGATCACTCCATAGTGAGGGGGAGACCCATAGCAGTCACTGATGAAATAATCGCAGAATTCTCGAGACTACCAGCCACTAGACCTGTATGGACGTTAAAGAAGGAGAGATTGTAGAAGATTATAGAAATCTTCCAGGACGAAGGCCAGAGCCTGACAATTAGAGGAAAAATGGTTTTTCCAGCAACACTAGGAGAGCCGTGGGTGGAATTGGCGAAGACCATTCAAAGCTACATCACCTGTGAGGGCAGAAAAGACGTGGTAAGACCACGACATCTTAAACTCTTAGCTGTACTAAAACAAAAACGCTCTGTAAATTTACCTGCATTGTTGAATTCATTACTTCATGACATTGCACGAAGCATAAAAAAGGCACAGCATGTAGAGTCAATTGTTAGTCATCATGGGTTGATTCGGTTGATAGTCGGCCATAGCCTCACCCAGCAGCAGAGCAACTGGGAAGAGATAATTTCCATGATAAATGGGGGATTGACCACACCATCCCCAAAATGTAAACATACCACCAGTACACCCGAGCGTTGAGAAAAATGGAAACATGTCACCAGTACACCCGAGCGTCCAGAAAAATGGGAACATGTCACCAGTACACTCAAGCGTCCGACAAAACGTAAACAGACCACCAGCACACCCGAGCAGCCAGAAAAATGCAGGAAATCAGTCTGGCTAGCATGGCTACGAGGGGGGCTGGAGAAGCCCCAAGAAAGCACCAACCAGCCGGTAGAAATAGACGATGAGAAACCCCCACGACCAGAAGGGGAGGACAATGAGAAATAAGTGCAAGAAGAAGAAGAAAAAGAAGAAGAGGTAGAGCAATCTGAGGAGGAAGAAGAAAACGAAGAAGAAGCTGAGCAATCAGAAGAAGAAGGAGAAAAAGAGGAAGAAGCCGAGCAAGCTGAAGAAGAAGGAGAAAAAGAAGAAGAAGCCGAGCAATCTGAAGAAGAAGGAGACAAAGAAGAAGAAGCCAAGCAATCCGAGCAGGAGGAAGAAATGGAATAGCAAGAAGGTAGCCCATTGCAGGACCCATTGGGAGAAGATGAATTGGCCAAAGTTTTGGCCAATATGGGCGAATATGGCCAACCTTCCAGTCCATCATACCTCCATACCAAAAAGAAACCCCAGGAGGAAAATGCACATGAAGAATCACATGCAAAGGAGGCAGAAGAAGAAAATCTGCCTGTTCATGATGAAAAGATGACAGGAGATGCTGAACAGGAACAATCCGTTCCTAACCAGAAGACACCAGAAGAAATTCCAGAGGAAACATGGGCAGAAAAAGAGGTCGCCCAAGAAATAACAGAACTAGTTAGGGTTCTTGCCCTGGAACAGCTAGAGCAGAACAATGAAGAAACACCCCAGGAAGAAAATCATGAAATTAGTCACAGTCCAGGCCGCAGTGAACAGCCTGCTATTCCTTTTAAGGAAATTGCGGAAATTAGGGAATTATGAAAGGAACAACAGAGATTACTGAACATAATAGTCCAGCTCCACCAGCAGATTAGGATTCTAAAAGCAAGGCAAAGGGTAAAAAGGACTTCGGGAAGGAAAAATGTGACCACTCCAGCAAAACCCCTCAAGGCAAAGGGGCGGAGGACCAGAATCCATCCTGTTGTTCAAAACCCTGTCGAAAGACAGGCTGCTGTTCCAAATGATGCTGAGAAACAGACTACTGTTCCAATTGAAAAGGAACAGCAATGGACTGATATCCATGTTAAAATAGAAATGGATGAAATGTTGACCAGTGGTAAGGAAATTCAGACGGAGGCACCGATTTTGGGAGTGATCAGGGTTATGAACTCAAAGCAATGCAATAGGAAAGTTGAAGTAAAACTCTTGGCCTCCACTGCCGCATGGAAAAGAGATCCAAAAAAAGTAACCCTACAAAAGGGTTTGAAGCAAGCTTAGCAAGAAGCAGAAAAGCTTAGAGAGCAAACAGTCCCTCGAGAAAAGTATGAAAAACTACAGTAGCAGCTTAGGAACGTCAATCTATCCGAAAGCCAGGCCTTCAAAGGATGGCGAAGGGAACAAGAGAAAGTCGCGAAGGTATCTCGTAGGTTAGATGTAGTTATCAAGCAGATGGATACCTTATGTTCTTTATACAATGACATCCTAGCATGTAGAGCCCCTACTAAGAATTATGCCTTGTTTTTAATGGAAAGATATTTGCAATTGAAAATAAAGGCTATTAAAGCAGGTGCTCCCATACAAATTAACACCATCAATGATTTTATAAACTGCTGTAAGCACTACGGGGTAAAAGTTCAGAGACTACTGTGTGAGTTTTATTTACATAAACTTGCACTAGAACAGGAGACCAAGCTGAACCCTGGCCTTTTTGTTGGGGATATCCAATTACAGACATTTATTTCATTTGCAGTTAATCAAATTAAATGGCTCAAAGCCTATAATGCTTTCCAGAGACAAGAAAACATATTAGATTTATGGATAAGAGCTGAGCCTAGGGATCCAGTATAGTTATGGAGAAAATAGAGAAACCTCATGAAGACTCCAGGTGTAATTGAAGCATTAGGACCCATGCATGAGGCAATCATTGGGCAGGGGTTAGAATACTTTTTCTCTATCAAAGACCCTGCCATTGATGCAGCTAAATTTCGGTATCAAATCTGTAATCCGAACATCTAGCCCAGGGAACCATTTAAATATGAGAATTTTAAATTAGCTGCCAACCACTTGCACCTCTATGGCGAAATCATTTTGAGGGCAGGGCCATCCTAGTTAGGATATAGGTTCCAGAGTCCAATTATTTGGCACCCTGGACCTGTATACCAAGCCCTATATGAGATGCCTGGAGGTTAGATAGGTCATTTCTTTGAATACCTAGTTACGCATCATGGTTGTAGGCCTTTACATGAGATTCCATCTTCAACCTACTCACTCACTTCCTTACACGTCAACTACAATGTTTTCATGAGGGCATGAAAAAGGGTAAGCAGGGGCGTGTGTGGAGTGCTAAAGAAGGTATGTTTTTGATGATTATTTCAGTGTCCTTTCATTAGAACTTACAAGCCTTTTTTCATCATGAACTTAGAAAACGATAAAGAATTGTAATAAAACATGTGAGATTAATGTGCAAGTCGAAAACGGTGACAATTGTCATTTTATTATGTAGGAAGGAGGAAAACGAGAAGTTGTCGTTCCAAAGGAAAACACAAGGACGGGTTAACCATTGTCCCTTTGACGAGAGACCGTATGCAAACAAGATCAAAGTGAATTAGCCCGGGAAAGGAAGTGGAGATATCAGCTCAGCGCAGGAAAGAAAAAAAATGACTGAAGCCTAACGGTTCGGTGAATCCATCAGGAGCCTTGATCCTGAGGGATCGTTGTTTTATCTATTTCTGCACTTAGATATCTGCGCTATCACCCTTATAAAATGGGCAGCACTGTTAGCTCAAGAGGTAGTTAGATATTGTTATGCTTTTATGTAATTTCTTTTAAAGATCAAAACTTTGATCGTCGTGTCTCGCTAAGAACAAATCTACTGTAATTTTACTTGATGCATTAATACAAACTTGGTTACTATTTCATCTTTGAGTCTGGAATAACTTCAAGCGGTGTACCCGTGGAGGCTAAGGGCCCGGCCTTGGAGGATACCTTCTCTTGTACCATTATGCTTGGTTTTTGCGTGGTTTACTTATCGATGTGATTTGGTAATATGATGTGTTTTATAAGTTTATATCACAAGCTCTGTTATGTTTAATTCATTAAGGTTTCTAAAGACAAAACGATTGTATTGATGCTGCATCATATTACTGTTCGTTTAAGTGTTGATATAATACTGCTAGTCTTTACAGAATACTGTTGTTGTTCCATTACAAAGCCTTTGTGCTGTTCACATGTTCATTAACATTACAGATTTCATCTTGGAAGTTCTGTTCTTTGTGATTGTTGGATTCATGAATAATGTTGTTCTATATTGAAATGCAATCGTATTCTTTCTAACTGAGGTGATAACTGGATCAGATTACTATTTGAGTGTGCTATGTGTGTATATGGTTTTCAGTGTTGTTCCATAATGTATCAGTAATCATTGTTGTTCCATTTGTGTGTGTTATTCAATCCGCCCTTAAGAGCGAAGGATTGCCATTTGATTCCTGTAGCTTATAATTAATGCATTTGATCTGATAGACTAAGATGTTACTATTTGTTAGACTTAGTTGCTATTCCATTTCCGGTTTGCTATTCCATTTCAGATTTGTTGTTCGATGTCTTAATTGTTGTTCCATTTCGTATCTGTCGTTCCATTTCTTGTCATTGGTGTGAAGAACAATCTCAAGTTGTAGTGAGCATTGACATCTATTGTCCAGCTCTTAGATCCACGATCTGTTCTATGATTTCCTTTTCCATCTGTTTCCAAAGGGATGGGTTATTGCTACCAAACCCTTGACTGATAAATTCCTTAGTTTTTTGAATGTGTGATTTAATCTTTTTAAGTAGTTAAGCTATAAATGAGCATCCATTTATTCTTGTATTTTCAAACACTGCGCTACTAGAATTACTCTGGCAAATGATAGCCTCAGATTGAGACACTCTTTGCAATAACAAAACGTTCCCGGATTGACATATTAATGTGAGGTAACTAGAGGTGAAAAAGACCCTTTTTATAGCTCAACAGGCTGAACGCATTCTTCTTATCCCAAAGGAGCTAAAAGCAATCCTTGAATCACAAGAGGTTTGTTACAAAAGGTTGCTTGAATAAGCTCTTTGTTAATCTTGTTTGAAGTTCTTTTGTTCATTTTGATAATGACTACTTCTACAAGTGAGTCCTCAAATTCTTCCTTCCTTACAAGATTCTGTGATAAATACATGAAGAAAGACTTGTTCATAATGATGGATATGTTGAGAGAAATGAGTGTTGGGCTTCGAGAGTAGTTGAATTCCATGAAGGAAGAGCAGCAGCTGCTTTCTAACAAATTGTAGGAAGTGGAAGGCCAACTTCATATTGAAAATATGAACTTGGAAATGGTGCATGAGTTGGAGACATAGCTCCTTGTTACCAAAGAAGCCTTAGTCATGTATTAGCTTCAAGAAGAGGTAAAGAGTTCCAGTCTGTCTTCAAAATCCTCTAAGAATATTTATGTTGGTTATTTTGAAAGACATACTAGAGGCATAGGGTCCAAGTTAATGTCCGAAATGGGCTATGAAGGAAAAGGATTGGGAAAATATGCACAAGGTATTGTTGAACCAATAATAGTTGAGGAAAGGCCTAAATATTTGGGTCTTGGATATGGAAAATCTTATGGAGAAAGTTCAAAAGCTGCCATGAAGACAATTGAAACAGTTCCAAGAAGGAGTATCATTTCAAGTCTTCTACCTCAAGAACTTTCAGTTGACTCTAACAAAAAGAAGTGACTAGACTACCCAGAGGGGGTGTCGTAGGAATGTGAGAGCTTCCCTCTTGCTCTATGGGAACAAGAGGACTGGTCTTATTCACCTTGGGAATGGGAGGATTTCCCTCCATTTCATTCAAAACTAAAGAAACCAGAAGAACCTGAGCATTATGAGGTTCACTGTATACCAAAACATTATGGTTAATTGAAGGTGGAGTAAGGTCTACCATTTTCTCAACCAATGGATGATCAAGGACGGTCTCACGAGACTCACTTTTAGAGAGAGCGGGGTTGGCCAAAGATGAATTTTGATTAATCATTGGATCAACTAGTGGAGGATCAGGGGAAATCTTTCAATAACCAGTTGGAAGACGAGGTTTCAAAGTAGTAAGGTTTTTCAACTCTTTGGAACCTTCATCCATAAGATGAAAAAAGTGAATGGGATGATTACCTTCACACAACTTACAAGGAAATTTGACTTTTCTCTTTTTCCCATGAGCTTTACTCTTACTAATTGAGGGTCTATCACCAGCATGAACTCTAGAGGCTAATTGTTACACAAATTTTTGTCATTGTCCCTGTACTCCTCGTCCATGATCCTGGAGGACCTCTACAGTGAACCCACCATGCTTTCCCATCATGAAGAAACTCCTAATATGTCCCTCTTCATGAGCAGAATAATTCCCCTTTGCATCGTTTCCCAAGAATCTTCCCTTTATCCCAGTTTATAAGACCAGTGCTACTAACCACTTTCCTGCTCGCGCCAATTTACAGAGACTAAAACTAGCCCTAGCATCGTATGGAGCGACTGAGCCCTTCGCCAGTCACACCGATACTCTTTTGGCAAGTTTTTTAAATATGGAGTTGAAGGTTCCCACTCTAGAAGCTTTGTAACGGAAGTTTGGTAGATGGTTGGGCTAGATGGAGCCGAGGAAGTCAATTTGGGCTCCTTTCCCCTATTAGGATGGAACAAACTCAACAGATAAGACCTTCTCCCATGATGAGAGGAACCATCTCCCATCCATCCAAGCTATATAAACCTCTCTTTTCCCAAGCTAAACTAGTTTTGGAGTGAGTTTGAATGATCAGTAAGAAATCTATAGCTTGTAGCTTTCTAGTGTATGTTTGAGGGAGAATATTGTTTTTTGGTTTGGTTTGAGACTAGAGGGAAGAGGCCTTAAAACTTCCATAGTTGGGGCTATCCATGAAGTGCTAGCTGAAGTGTGGGAACCCATATACGTCGGAGGAGACTAGCAACAACAAGGCATTGGTTGTAATCTCTTTCTGATTTATATGAATACAACTATTGATTGATTTCCTACATGAAGTGTTATTTTACATATTTATGGCTTAATGTTACTTGACCTATTAAGTAGGCTAAATAAAATATTGTATGCTATCATGTTTGTTGTTGTTGTTTGTTTTCTTGTTTCAAGTATTCGAAGGAAGGAAATGGAAGATAGTTGAAGTGAGGAAGCAAGATCATCACCAAGTAGAATAGCATTCTAAGAGGTAGACCCTCTTAATTGATTCTAGCTTAAGGATATTTTTCGTAGATTGTTTGTTGGTGGCTAGACCCACTCAATTGTTTGTGTCCGCACTAAGAATTTACCTACACCACAAATTGGAAAACATACTGGGGAGCCAATCCTTTTGTTTGATTGATTTTCATTTTATGGTTTTGTGTGAACTTTTCTGGTATCACCATTTTCCTTTAGTGTTCTTTGCTTTGCCTTGTTTACTTCTCTGAGCCTGAAATTTACAGTGGCAAGTCTAGTTTTAGCCTTTGATTTTTTTTTCCTTGAATCCTTAGTCAGAACATTCATTTTTCTAATAGTCATGCTGATCAACGTGAGTTTTTAAAAAATAGTCGCGCCGACCCCGGTCTGGAGCTTGTTGTTAGTTAGGCAGTTGCACCGATTCCTGTAGGTGAATATTAGGGTTTCCCCTATATGATAGCCAGTGTGTCTTTCCCTTCTGATTTCTGTCTCTCAGCTTGTTTTAACTGTGCTTTCCCTATCTGGAAAGATCTTTTAGCTTGGTTTGTATGATTGTATGATTTTCATTTTCTTCACTTGGTTTCTTGAGTTCTTGGATGGTGTATAACCCTAGGGCATCTAGGTCATCACCCATTCACCTGTTTGCATGCTCAGCAAGTCAAGTCGATAGTCAAAGTTGCTCCTTACATTACGTTTGTTAGTCCTTTTGTTGCTTTGATTTCCACTTAAT
This sequence comes from Pinus taeda, assembly GCA_000404065.3. Lineage (NCBI taxonomy): Eukaryota > Viridiplantae > Streptophyta > Pinopsida > Pinales > Pinaceae > Pinus > Pinus taeda. Next base: position 86,972 of record APFE031651843.1, read on the forward strand.
AAGTTTGAAAAGTTTTGTTTGTTGATTGAGCATCTCTTTTCAGGCATAGATCACATTGACCATCTTGTTTTTAGCTTTGTCTTTTCTTCACTGGTTTGAAAGGAATTCTCTTTTCCTCTTTGCATTTGCTTGTGATTGATTGTATTGGAAATGTCTCATTGAAATGTGATGTGTTTGTGAAAGATTAATTCCTTCATTTCATTGAAAAATACATAATTCTAGTTTGCGGAATCAATATGTTACATTAGTTAGCATCATTTAAGACTAGAGTTGCATAGTCATTTGCATTGAAAAATAAATGAATTCTCTTTACTAGTGGAAGGACTACTTGAATTGCGTTTGATAGGAAAGATAGGAATTGGAAAGAGTTTGTTTTTCATCATTTTGTTTTCAAAAGTGAAATAGTGAAAAGGTCATTTTGCTTTCGATTGCTAGTTTTGTTGCATTTGAGTGAGTTTTCTACTCTCATTAGTGTAGAAAATTCATTGAATTGAAAGGGTCTTGTCTCATTTAGCATCATATAGGTGTTTTTCGAGTCACATCGATAAGGCTTGAAAACCGAGACATAATTTCAAGATAAACTCTAAAATGTATTCAATTAATCTAAGGTGAATTTGAAACCTAATAATCACATTTTAGAAGGTCTAGGCTAGAGATGTGTTTTGACGTCTTTAAACCTAGTAGTTGTCATTCGCTTCAGCACTATACAACACTAGTATGGACTTGTGCTCCTCATACCATCGTGGATATAAAGGGAGTCGCCAATAGGATTCAATCCTTTATCCATAGAAAGCCGAGTGTGCCACCTTGTAAACGTGATACACCGAACACAACATTCAGGGAGATTGCCTGCCTGTACTTCTCGGTTCGCCGAGAGGTATTCTGCAGTTCACGGTTACCTGGTAATCATTTTCGCCTAGATCATCCTGAGTAGTCATTTTGATATTTTTGACTCCCTAAATATAAAATATCACCCAAGCACTTGTCCTTTCGAGCTCATTTCAAACCGAAAGTGATAGAGTCACCTTTGCTTCTTTCTTGACTCTTAAAATATGAAAGAGCACTAGTTTGTTTTTGCATCTTAAAAAATTATTGCCCATGATTTTATAAAATTCCTATTGGTCGTTTTCTAAACCATATCATGAGTACAACTTTAAATACATTTTAAAGCCTTGAAATCAATCTCTCTTCTGGTTATTTGAGATAAATTCATCATGGCGGAACCAACTCGTTTGCCTAGTTCCTCTTCCTCTTCCTCTCCTCTATCTGAAAGATTGTCTGGGGAGCCTTTTCCTGAATTTCTACAGTCGCTTTAGGACCAAGGTGTTGAGCTTGGAATTTTTCTAAGCATTCAACCTTTTTCATCTTGTCCCCCCCCCTTTAGATATTGGGTCACTTTTTGACATTGGCCCGAAATCTCTGGATAATCCTATCAAGACTCCCGAGAGTCTTCCGACTTCTAAAGGTCATCTTGGACTAGTTGCTTATCTTCTGAATCCTTTGTTGGATCCTGTTGTGATATCACCTCAGCGTTCGTACAATCTGTATAATCAACCGATTATTCCTTTGGAATTATCCCCTTGAACATCTTCGGTCGTTTGTCATCGCCTGTTTTCACCCATGGAATCATAAGGCAAAATCCTAGTCTCCTCTATAGGTCACTCGGAGGTTTCCACTCCACACATAGCCGATGAGTAGGAATATCCTTTCCCTCCTAAAGTTTTTCCTTACACGGGAAGCATTATGACTAATGTTCCTCCTAAGTTATCACGTAATTACGTGACTTTAGCTCAGTTGGTTTCAAGCACTCCTACTGCCTCATCGCTATATCACAACCCTATTTGGGCTTCTAGCACTATTCCTACCATAAGTCTGTTCATTCAGAACCCGACCTCCCAACAGACGGTGATGGAAACCCACCATTCCAAATCCTCTTGTTTCATCAGTCTAAGTAACCTGTCTAGTTCAAATGACGATCTTAAGTCATGTCACTCTCAGTTCTCTGATCCCTCCAGTGAGTGGACAGGTTGTGCCACCGCCTAGGGGGCAAAGTCCGAATGTGTCTATGATATCTAGTATAACCAATGTGAGTGGTTCGCAACCTCACATGGTTGAAATGAACCAACCCTCTTCGAGTGCCATTTTAAACCCTGTTGGTCCTCTTGGATCAAGCAATGTCCAGTACCAATAGCCGAACCCTATTGGTCTGTCTGGGTAAAGTAACATCCAGTACCAGCAGCCTAATATGGTTCATGTTTAGTACCAACATCCTTATGTTCCATATGGTTCACAAGTGATGGTTAATCTGTCCTAAATCCCTCAGCCTGGACCTTATGTCCAACTTGGTTTATCCGCCACGTCTGGTGGGTATGGCCAGATATAATTAAGGAACTTTCAAGGTGTCATTTTGGGAACTGTTCAAGTACATTTTTAGTAGCAAGGTTAACTCTTGCAGTAGCAAGGGCAACCTCTGTTGCAGCAAGGGCCATCCATGCAACAGCAAGGCTAGATGATGCTGCAATAAGGACAACTACAACACCGCAGGGGAAACCATTACAATAGTTGCAACAAACCATGTAGACACAAGTGTAGTATGAACCACAATCCTCCTAGCATATGCCTTCACAAAGTCAACCTCTGTAGCTGTAGGGACAACCTTTACATCCACAAGGTTAGACCTTACAACAACAAGGTCAATCGGAGTAGCAAAAACCCTTATACTCATATTAATAGGGCCAACCCTTGCAAGGAAAAGGCCAGGGTCAAGTCCTGTAGCAATAGGTGAAAAATCCTTATGTCCAAGGGCAATAGGTTCAGCCTCCTTTTGTCTAAGCATAGGAAGTCCAAAATCATTATGTCCAATGGCTGCAAGTGTAGAATCCTTACGTCCGAGGGTAGCAGGTCCAAAGCCCTTTCGTCCAGGGGTAGCAGGTCCAAAACCCTTATGCTCAGGGACATCAGGTGCAAAATCCATATGTCCAAGTCTAGCAGGCTCAACAATCTTTTAACATGTAAGTTGCTTATCAATAGCCTATGGTCAGGCAGTTTTAAGGCTTTCAAGGTCAGAATCCTCCCTACGGGAAAGATAACCTACAGTGGGGGTAAAATCAAATTCCATATGGACAAAATCCTCCACTATGGGGACAAAATCCTTACTAGCAAGGTTGGGCCCCCTTATCAACCTCAAATGCCTTTCAATAGCCAATTGTCATTCTTAGCTACACTGGAATTGCTAGATGTGTCTAGACTCATGAATGAACCAATTCTTCATTTGACATACTGGCCTCTAGTTCCATCCAAGATTCCAACCGATTGTCTGAAGTTTGAAGGAAAATCGAAAGAGGATCCGTAAACCCACATGATGACATATCACCTCTAGTGCTCCTCGAATTCTATGTTGATGATTACAGTCATCTTTAGATTTTTCAATGAATTCTTACAATTGCTGCAACCAAATGGTATATCGAGCTACCTCAAAATACCTATCATGACTTTAACACTCTCGCCATGGCCTTTCTCACACATTTCCATTTGTTTAGAGAGTTTTCGGCGAAATAACATAGATAATAATTTGTCGACGCGTTTCGAACCAACCAGTGTGGTTCATCGTTAGGACAAGTTGAAGATCCAATCCAGCTTAGCTTGTTAAATAGTATGTGCAGAGACTCCAATGGCTATATTGCCAATGACTAATTTTGACCTAATGACCCAAGTCAAACCAATAACATTCTTGTTATATTTTCAATTAATATTATTCTAAGAAAATAGATAAATTATATAATAAAATATTCATTTGTTACTTGTACTTGTATACATATAAATTCAAAAACCTAACTAATTCATATAAAATAATATCATGGTATATCATATAATTATTTATATAATAATAATATTTTTATTATAATTATCATTTAAACCTAATGGTCCAATTGACCTTAAATTAATATATTTAATAATTTATATTTATTAACTAATTAAATAATTTATTATTCCAATAATAATACTACAAATAATATTCTAGATATATTAAATTACTGTTATTTTTAGAAAATAGTTAAATTAGGTAAATTCTATAACTAAAGTATTATTTGTTAGAGTACTTGTTTATTAATAAATTATATATATGTACATTTTTCTTATTATAAATGTATTTTATAATAATAATAAAATATTATTATTATAAAATAATTATATGATATACCAAGGATATTATTTAATATGAATTAGTTAGGTTTTTGAATTTATATGTATACAAGTACAAGTAACAAATAGATATTTTATTATATAATTTATCTATTTTCTTAGAATAATATTAATTAAAAATATAACAAGAATGTTATTGGTTTGACTTCGGTCATTAGGTCAAAATTAGTCGTTGGCAATATAGCCGTTGGAGTCTCTGCAAACTATTTAACAAGCTAAGCTAGATTGGATCTTCAACTTGTCCTGACGATGAACCACACTGGTTGGTTCGAAGCGCGTCGAAAAATTATTCTCTATGTGATTTCCCCGAAAACTCTCTAAACAATGTTATGGATCACAGAAGTCTAAATTCCTTAAACATTTCCATTTGTCGGTTCACTATGGAATTGGCACCCATCTACTAACGTCGCTAAAGCAAGACACTGCGACCCACATCTCTCATCACATCCATGAATGGAGATGTAGGCACTGTTTGATTAAGTTTGATATTTCTAATCAGTTGTTAACTGAGTGGTTCACCAAATCATTTGTCAACAAAATTGTTGAGGACATTGCTATGGGTGGATCTGTCACTGAGGAACAAGCCATCATGCGTGCCTAGTGTCTAGACCTCGTCTATTCACAATGTGGCATGTTATACGATGTGTTACCCAATGTGCCTACACCATCATCTAATCTAATGAAATCTAAGTCTTCAGCTACACCTCCTGTTGATGGAGTAATTGGTTCAGTGACTCAGACACCTGCAAAAAATTCTTCCAAACAGAAGTCAGTCTCCAAAACTGCTCCCAGTGATTCCTCTCACAATTCATTCGGCCTTGGTAAAACCTCAGCAGTTCGCCCTGTCTAGTCTACCACAGTAGATAAATCCTCTAAAGGTAAGAAGAAAGGAAAAGGCAAGGGTAAATTTGATGCCTTGAAACAAGGTCCTCCTAAGTCACCTTCTGGTGATGCTTCTCAACGGAAGCCCGAGTATCAATGCCTCATCTGTGAGGAGGATCACTATCCTAAGGATTGTCCCAAACAGTCTGAACTTAGTCGTTTTCTCAAAGGGACCCTTGTTATCTTGAAAGAGCCCTTTCCGTCCCAGTAGACTCAAATGGTAGACTAGCCTTAGTCATCCGCTTCCACAAGTTCACACGTGTTCATAATGACTACCCCAATTAACATGGCTACCAGGTCAAAAGATTATCAAACTCCTACCCCATAGCAGGGAAAGAGAAAGAAGGTACCCCTTCTTCTTCTGCCCCATCAAGTTCTAGTCCTCTCCGTATAGAGAGACCTAATCCTGATTCCTCCATTCAACCACCTTCTTGAGCTGTGCTATGAAAGTCCTCGTACAATCCCAACGCTTGAGCCACTCAACATTATAACAGTGTTGAATATTTGGCTCAAGCGCAATCAGCTATTTCTATTCTCGAGGTCCTTCAAAGCTGTCCTTCTCAGCGGAAATCATGACTATCGGCTATTAGGGGTATTGATCCAGCTGGCTCTAATCTCATCTGTTTTGACCTGGAAAACCATGTTCCACGTTTACCTCATTAGATTTCCTTTCTCATTCAAGTGATCATAAATGAGAAAAACATTCATAGGATCGCCGTCAATTAAGCTTCTTCTACCTGCATCATGTTTGTCACTTGTTGGAAGGAAATTGGTTCTCCTACTCTGAACCAGTCCGCTAACACTTTGGATGTTTTTTATTGATGTGATTCGGGACCATTCGATGTCCTTCCCAACCTTGCCAATACTTTGGAAGGCAAGATAGTACACGTCAAAGTAGAGATCATTGATGCTAATTTTAACTACAATCTTCTACTCGAACAGAGTTGGACCCATGCCATGCATGTTGTAGCCTCCTCCCTTTTCCGTGTGATTCATTTTCCCATCAAGGGAAGATAGTCATAGTCGACCAACTGTCCTTCTTTGCCTCTTCCTCTTCGGATGGAGATGTTTTGTATGTCAAGCACACCGGTGCTCCTTACGAGAATGTGGGGGCAAGAATATTTATAGATCCTTCCTTGATGGGCATTTTTACGCTCCCACCTCCTCATGTTGCCTCCGTTAACATGATTTCAGTCAACGTTGATCCCTGGTTCATTCCTTCATCAAATCTTGTTGATACATGGGGCGAGGTTATGTTGTTAAGTCCCGCCAAAATTGATTACGTGGAAATTGTTTCGGCTTCATCTTCAGTATCCTATGATCATCCTATTTCAAGAACATCTCTCGATGTGTATTCTCAATCCCCGTGGTTTGGTTCTTCAGAATCTCTTGATCCCTTAGCTGAGGCTTTTCTTTCTGAAAATATTATCATGGAATTAATGTCTTTAGAGGAAGTACCTTGGAATGACACTCATCATCATTTCTCGTTCTTCCCTAGCTTGACGGTCATGTCTATGTGTATTGAGAAATTCGATTCTCTGCCACCTATTGACATGTCGGTTTATCCTGACATGGTCAAGAGCTTTCAACTGAGGGATTCTTTATCTCTTCATAGATTTAGGTTTTTTCTCCCTCCCCACATTTTTCTCGATTGTCCATTATAGCAATGGGTTTTCCATCTTATGACTCATAACCCTCCCTCGCCCAAGGGGCATGGGGACACAACCTTATATGAGTTCTACTCTATTATTTGGACATGTCGATGCTTACTCATCATGTCAATGGTAAAATCCCAGTTTTCATCTGTGTCGATTAATTACCTGAGTCTGAGCATGGACTCTATCAAAAAGTATTATGCTTAGGTCATCTTGCATGGTTACGTTTGTACAATAGTGTGTTATTCACTTTTGTACAATGTGGTTTTGTGTGTTGTTTTTCAAGCAACTTTCCTACTTATTATATTTCTACCTGCTTTGCAGATGTCAATGTCTCCTCACATCGGTTTCACTAATGGTGCTTGCCATAGTACCCAGAATCTATCATCTGCGGAATGGGACATTTATGACCCCCATGATGATTTGATTGATCTTCAAGGTATTTATATAGGTTGGACAACTAATAACACCGTTGAGTATAGCACAATTATCGAATTGTTGTCAGAATCTATTGCTCTTGGCATCTGAAAATTGGTTGTCAACCTTTATTCATAGCTTGTCCTCCTTCAACTCAATGGGCAATATTCCATCACAAACCCTCAGATATTGAGAATGTATCTACATATTCGTCTACTGCAAAGAAATTTTCCTAGACACATGAGTACATTACATTACATATCATCATATTCCTATACACATGAATTACATTACATATCATCATATTCCTAGACACATGAATACATTAACAGATGTATTAGCTAATTATGTATTGGATAGACATTTGCAAAACATGTAAAAACACAAAATACAATTTTTTTATTACCATATTAAGCAAGGAAGTATAGCATATATATATATATATATATATATATATATATATATATATTATATATATATATATATATATATAATATTTGTCATACATCAAAACCCCCAAAAATAATATGTGTGTTCAAATACATTGGTGGCTCACAAGCCTTATACATCTGTGGTTCACAGGCCTAAAAAATGTGGAATTCTAGGCTTATGCACTAAACAACATGATGCTCATGATAGCATGTAATTGCTCGGACTACACGAGTTAGCAATCGACGGATCCAATTTGATACCCCCACCATATGCCTCTAATACTGGCATGGGACATCACCCATCCGAGCATAATCTGGGATACCATGGGTCAATCCCTCAAGGTTCCACGTGATATCCTCCTCATTGTTGCTTCCTTCCTAATAAGGAGTGACATCAAACTACCGAGCAACGTGCATGGCAATCGGGGACATCCTGACAGGGCATTCTGGTCCAACATCTCCATTTATAAAAACGGAATGTCATGAACACATATATCTCAAAAATCATTAAAAATAGAAAAAATTAAAATTGTTTATTTTTACCTCCATCAACATAATCCCCCCCCTCTAGGAGAGGCATATCCGGATCACCATGGAAGTCGGTATTGCTGTGAGGTAAATCCTCCACTACGATCAATTGTCATCCTAGCCACAAGAATAAGGTGGGCTCATAGGACATCTGTTGGCCCCTAGTAATCTTGGGCATCAACGCACTCCAACGGACCATCCATGGGTCTCACGGCAATGGTGGTTCCACCTTAGCTAGTTGGTATTAGAACAACAAAAACTGCCCTAGGAAAAAGGTCACTAGAACAGACCCATATCATAATTGCTTCAAGTTTCCCGCCTTAGCTTTTGATAGCTGGTGCTTCATGTTGACCTTCATAGCTTCCACCTAGTTGAAGATAGTGGGCGTCGTATAGGCAATAGCATACTGAAACTTCGACTTGTTGGTCTCATGCTATTCTTGGGCCTAAGCCACTCTATTTATGGTCAACAATAACACTCTCGACACAAGATCCCGAATAGTCATGATCTCAATCTTGCCACTTTTTGATTTGAGTGCTTCTGGGAAGTGTTCCACAAGTAAGATGGTCACACTTGCCCCAATCGGCCTTGACCCATATAGATTGACTCCCTCCCCTCTTCGGGACAGTCCTGTGATGAAATAAATGTCTAAAGTTTCCAACTCCATCTCTTGGTCACAGATCATGAAAACTTCCCAATTCATGTCCCAGAGACTGATCAGATACAATAGCAATTCAAGTTGAGCTCGTAGACGTGGCGTAAGGAATAATTTGAGGAGCCCACAGTTCCTCAAAGCATTCAAGCAATTTGGGTCAGCCATTGCCGAGTGTCAATATCCTCATGCTTGCATTCCTTCCAATCCACCATTTTTCACGATTTTTTCCCTGGCAACAAAAGCCATATAATCAAGTCAATAAACATCTTTGGCCAAAGAAATTTGGATTAAAATGGATAAATTGGGAAAAAAACTTGAAAAAAAAATCACGACGCTGACACAACTGTTTTAAAAATAGTAGCATCGATGACGCGCTTGACAGTCTTCATAACCTCGATCGGCATGATTCCGTGCCCGGAAATCAGGCTGACAGAAGGAAATATTTTTTTGAGGAATCCTCCTCAAAAAATGCAAAAAATGCTTAAAAATAGGTAAAATAAGTACAAAAATGGAGCTTAAGGTATTGTCTCTTACCTGCAACTAACCGCTCGATGGATGTACTCCCTGATCTCCCACAATCTGCTCCAGGAAAACTAGGGCACAAGTGGGTAAAAAGCTCTTCACACAAAGGTAAAATGGTAAATGGTAAAAAATAATTACTTTTTCCTCCTCCTATTCATTTATTCATGAAATATTAGGGGTTTTGAAGTTTTTTTGACCTATTTTTCCTCAGAGGCTGGATAATGCATTTACCCTTTTGTGCAACAATAGGTGATGGATTATCGTTGATAGTATTGGAGTCATGTTTAAGCTCTTTTCTTGACTCGTAAAACTCAAATGAAAAGATCGTCGAGTATTTTTCCCTTTTTGACTCGTAAAAGAGAATAAAAATGGGGGGTTCACTTTCAAGCTCTTTTCCAACTCTTTAAATACGAAAATATTTCCGAGCCCTTGTCATTTTGAACTCGTTAAAGGATGCAAAATTTCATTCACCCACTATACGTTTACCCCTTTTCTGGGTTGGGATGAACTATTTATGAAAAAGGTACTCCTTGACTGAAATGGTCAAGCGAATCTCTCTAGTATTCTTCTCTACCTTTTTGGGCTCGAGAGACACAAATGTAAAAAAAGGGACCATGTGGGGTTTTCTTTTCTGTGTCTTTTTGAAACACTCTAAACATGGAAAATATACCGAGTTACACCTTTTTCAGACTCATTAAAATATTAAACGACATTTGATTTGTTGCCATGACGAACGTGAACTTCTCCTTCCTAGGGCTCATTAAACTTACTAGGTCGGATTCGTCCGAAGGAGGAACTTACAGTGTAAGCACATGCTATCCCCTTCAAGCTTGTGATAAAAAATAATTGGGGTACCACCATAAATGGTGGGGGAATATTGGAAATCCTATCAGTCGTGTCGGCAGCTCACCCTTGAACATGACAATTTTTGTTTCGTGTCAGGGTGGGATATCCTCCTTTTCATCATTGACCTTCCTGGGTTGGGCCATTCATTTTTTCCTTCCATTTGATCTCTGCCATGTCATCATGACCACCAATCCTATGGATCCAACAGCTGTCAAAATCCAGAGTTGTGTCGCCGATATGTTCAAGAGTTAGTCCTTTTGTAGTTACACTTGCTCCTGATTCTTTGTATCATTTGAAATCATTTGCATCCCTTTGTCTTGTGTTAATGATGTGGATACATCATGGCCCTCCTTTGACACGATCACTTCCTGTTGACTTCAACTCATTATCTAGGAAGCTGGCCGAGAGACTCCCTTCAATTACCTTAGAGCTTGCATGCCCTAATGGCAAGTTCTTCACACTTGATAACAAGCTCACATCATTGGCTTTCGATTAGGTTATTTCACGGGTGTTCAACGTCAATTCCTTTATTCACATTCTGTGAACTGCACTGGTGGTACCTTGAGATCCATTGTCAGTATTGGTGGTTTCTCTCACGCTTGTTAACGGTTCACATCATTGACCAGTAATCAAGCGACTTTCTAGCATGTTTGACTTCAACACATTCATTCACATGTTAGGATTTGTACTTTGATCGAGACGTTTGGAGCGCAAGACCCTGGGCTATGATTACACTAGTCCAGGTTACGAGGTGATGTGACATGATCATGTTGATATACATGTCTCTTTTAGATGGATGGTTGTGACATACCATTAGTTGTTAAATGTGATCCTCCTCATTATTGGATGGTTGTGACCATACCTTGGTTTCATTATGATCCTCTCTATTAGATGGATGCACCCATGCCTTGGAGCCATTTACATGATCTTTCTCTGGATGGTTGCATCCATACCATGATTCCTGTATCATTTTTCATAGTATTCATTGATGTATATGTATCTATGCTTGCTTGCAGGTTTTCTGACGACGGACTCCGGTTCTTCGCATCCACTTGTAAAGCATTTCACCCCTCACTCTAGTTTGGCCTTCATGCTTTAGGAGGCATCTTTTACATAGATTTTTGTCACTGTCCCTATACTCCCCATCCATGATCCTGGAGGACCTCTATAGCGGACCCAAAATTCTTTCCCATCATGAAGAAACTCCCAATATGTCCCTCTTCATGAGTAGAATAATTCCCCTTTGCATCATTTCCCAAGAATCTTCCTTTTATCCCAGTTTACAAGGCCGGTGCTACTGACCAATTTCTTCCTCGCGGCAATTTTCAGACACTAAAACTAACCCTATCTCAGTACGAAGCGACCGATCCATTCGCCAATTGCGCCAATCCTCTTTTGGCAAGTTTTTTAAATACGGAGTCGAAGCTTCCCACTCTAGAAGCTTTGTAACAGAAGTCTGGTAGATGGCTGGGTTGGATGGAGCCAAGGAAGTTAGTTTGGGCTCCTTTCCCCTATTAGGATGTAACAAACTCAAGAGATAAGACCTTGTCCCATGATGAAAGGAACCATCTCCCATCCATCCAAGCTATATAAACCTCTCTTTTCCCAAGCTCAACTAGTTTTGGAGTCAGTTTGAATGATCAACAAAACATCTATAGCTTGTATATTTCTAGTGTATGTTTGAGGGAGAATAGTGTGTTTTGGTTTGGTTTGAGACTATAGGGAAGAGGCCTTAAAAATTTCCATAGTTGGGGCTATCCATGAAGTGCTCGCAGAAGTGTGTGAACCCAGATACGTTGGAGGAGATCAACAATGTCAAGGCATTGGTTGTAATCTCTTTCTGATTTATATGAATACAACTATTGATTTATTTCCTACATGAAGTGTTATTTTAAATCCTTATGGCTTAATGTTCCTTGACCTATTAAGTAGGCTGAATAAAATATTGTATGCTATTGCATTTATTGTTGTTGTTTGTTTTCTTGTTTCAGGTATTCGAAGGAAGGAAACAGAAGATAGCTGGAGTGAGGAAGCAGGATCATCACCAAGTGGAATAGTATTCTAAGAGGTATGCCCTCTTAATTGATTCTAGCTTAAGGATATTTTCCATAGATTGTTTGTTTGTGACTAGACCCATTGTCTCAGGCTAGAGGGATTTTTTGTGTCTGCACTGAGAATTTACATGCACCACACTGAATCTGTGTACCACACTTCTAAGACTTTGGGAATACGAGGAAAATTTCTAAGAAGGTGGTCACCCTTACATAAAATGAAAGGGAATTTCACTTTCCACGGATGATTGGAAGATTTTTCTAGATCACTTGCATCCGTAGAAATGGTTGCTTGGTTGCCCCCTTACTTATTTTTCTTCTTCTTCTTCATCCTCTTCTTATTTTTCTTAGATTCCTAGTTACTAGAATCCAGACTTTCACTAGGAGAAGAGGAGGAATTGGGTGAAAAAATAGGTGAAGAAGGTGAGGGGTCAACTTTAGGATCAACATGAAGTTGATGTTGCTCAGGAGGAGGAGAACTTGGTTGAAAAACAGTTTGGACACTCGGAATGATTGAGGTCGAAAATAACCAAACCAGAAAACCAATGGTAAAACCAGGAAGGGAGAAATTTGGCATATAAGGAGCACTAACATTTCCAAAAGAAGGAAAAGGACTAGGATTCTCGTCACAAGGGTTTCCTTGGTTCATGAACTCAAGAATCATTAGTCTCAACCTAAGATATACTAAGGAGTATTTCAACAATAAGGATGTTTTTCTGCAATAACCTCACACCTACAGGAATAGGAAACCTCATCAGTTTACTATCCTGCATATTAAACCTTGCAGTATTGTCTTGACATACTTTCTCTGGTTTAACCAAAGCTTCCTCTTTTCTCGGTCTCTTTTAATTTCCATGCCCAAAATATAGTTTGTAGCACCAAGATCTTTCATGTCGAATTTGGAGGACAATTGGGTCTTCAAATCCTGGATAATTTCTTTGTCATTTCCAACCAGCAACATATCATCCACATACAAGACTAGATAAATAACATGGTCACCAATTAATTTAAAATACAAATAGTGATCTGCTTTTCTTTTGCTAAAGCCAAGTCCCTATATAAATGTATCAAATTTTTGATCACATCTTTGGTGACTATTTTAACCCATATAGAGACTTCTTTAACTTGCATACCATTTATTCTTACCCTTCACCACAAAACCTTTAGGTTGCTTCATGTAGATCTCCTCTTCTAGATCCTCATAAAGAAATTTGTCTTCACATCCATCTATTCTACCTCAAAATTAAAAGCAGAAGCAATAGATAAAAGTAATATAATAGAAGCTACCTTAGCAATAGGAGAAAAAATATCACCAAAATCAATTCCTTGCACCTAGGAATAACCTTTTTCTACCAACCAAGCTTTGTATTTCTCCACCTTTCCTTCCGCATTTTTCTTCTTCTTCAAAACCCATTTGCTGCCAATGGGTTTCCTTCTAGTGGGAAAATCCACTAGATCCCAAGCCTCATTTTTGTGCAAAGATGCCATTTCATCAACCATGGCCTCTTTCCAGAGTTTTCCATCCTCTAAATCTACTGCTTCCTTCACAGTTCTGGGATCATCATCAGTAATAGATAAAGAAAAATTTCAGGAGAAAGCAGATGGATTATACCTTTCCGGCTGCCTTGTTTCTCAAATTGATCTTCTCACACAGGGAGTTTGTGGCTCTTAATCTTTTTATTCCTCCTCTGTTGTAGAGTTTGATTCTTCCTCCTTAAGCTCAAACTCTATCTTCTTAGGTTCCTTTGGTTGGACTTCATGTTTAATAACATATTTCACCTCTCTGAACACCACATCTTCGTTGTACACAACCTTCCTTGTTATTGGGTTCCAAATCTTATAACTCTTTAAACCATCCTTATTCCCAATAAATATGTTCTTTTCTGATTTACTATCCAACTTGGTTCTTTTCTCCTTTGGAACATGTACATATGCATCACATCCAAATACCTTTAGATGTGAAAGAGAGGGTTTCTTACCAGTCGATACCTCTTGTCGAGTCTTATCCTCCAACGCTGATGAAGATGATCTGTTGACCAGGTAACATGCTGTCTCCACTGCCTCTTCCCAGAGTTCTTGTCCTAACCCGGCACCACTGAGCATGCTTCTTTCCCTTTCCATCAACACCTTGTTTATTCTTTCTGCAACTCCATTTTGCTCAGGCGTGTATGGAGTAGTCTTCTGCCATGCTATACCACAGTTCTTATAGAATTCTTCAAATTCATTGCTACAAAACTCTCCACCATTATCTATCCTCAACACCTTTATCTTCTTCTCTGTATGGTTTTCCACTAGAGCATTAAATTCCTTAAAACTGTCAAAGACTTCAGATTTCTTCTTAAGGAAATATATCCATGTATTCCTTGAGAAGTCATCTATAAATGGTACATAGTACACAGACTTACCCAATGATGGAGCCTTCACAAGTCCAAACAAATCCCTATGCACAAGTTCTAATATAAGTTTCGCCCTCTTACCACCAGAGGGGAAACTCACCCAATTCTGCTTCCCATATACACAATTTTCACAAAAAATAAAATCTAGAGAGGTATTACTCATAGCTTCTACCATACCTTTACCATGAAGTATTCGAAGGCCCTTCTCTCCAATATGTCCAAGCCTTTGATGCCATAGCATGGTCTTCTCTTCAAATACCACTAGATTTTCTGCCCCACTTTCAGGACCCACAAAACTGTTGCACCTAACAACCACAGTGCTATCTTGCAGCTTGTACAGAGTTCCAATTCGAACTCCCCACATCAATACCAGTGCCCCCCAAACCATCTTGTAGGTATCCTTCTCGAACACTATTTTTACACCTACATCATCTAGCTTGCTTACAGAAATCAGATTCCTAGCTAATGCAGGAATATGCAGAGCACCTGGAAGTTTTCTAACCCTTCCACCTTGCAAGTTCAACTTCACTTTTCTGTGACCAACAATTCTAGGCTTCCTGTCATCCCCCGTGAAGACACCACCAATGTCACATTTCTTATACTCACAGAACCACTCTCTATGGGAAGTGGAGTGAAAGGATGCACTTGAGTCAATCAACCATGCCTCATGATCTACATGTGTACTTGAAGAATCCAAGTACACATCCCCACCTTCATCTGAGGTGGTTTTCGTCTCTGCAGAAGGAGCATCATCAGATCCCTTTCCTTGATTAGGAGCATTAGATTTATAGTCCCTTTTGTAGTGCCCTTCCTTTCTGCATTTCCAGCACACCACCTTTACAGGTTTTCCCAGAGATTTAGATCTCCCTCTAGATTTAGATCTCCCACTTGATGACTTTTTTTTTTTTGTTCTAGGACCATCCTTGTACAGACAAGGCATCATCATTATGGCTCTCCATATTTTTTTTTTCTCATCTCCTCCATCGGCAAGGATGAGACTATTTCATCAAACTATAAGGCAGTTATATTGCTACCTATTGCAATAACCAGACTATCCCATGAATCTAGTAGAGAACACAATAAACTGATGCACTTATCTTCATCTGAAATTTTAATATCAATAGATAATATCTAAATTACCATAGTATTAAATGCATTCAGATGCTCTGTCACCAAGTCTCCATCTTTCATCCTCGGGTTTTATAGCTTTTTCCGTAGCAACAGTTTATTCACCAGAGACTTAGATTGGTACAAAGTCCCTAACCTATCCCACAAAGCCTTCATTTTAGCTTCCCATGATACATTCAGCAATACTGAATCTAAGACACACAATCTTATTGTGCTCTTTTCCTTCTGATCCAACTTCTTCCATTCTTCGTCAGACACTCCCATTGGTTTAGTATCCGGATCTATTGCAATCCACCACTCTTTATCCACCAACAGATCCTCCATCTTGAGTTTCCACAACTCAAAACTTTTACCATTGAATTTCTTAATCTCTATCTTTCCACTGCTCGCCATCTTCTTTCACCACCAGAATCAATCTTGCAGATCTCCCACTGAACAGGGTCCACCATAGGCTTGAGCGAAACCCCTCAACAACAAAGGCGTCCCATTGAAGCAAAAACACATCTGATACCAAATGTAGGTTTTAACCCTGTACAGAAATTACTTGCATACGAATTCTAAAAACAAAGAAAATAAACAATGCAAGAGCATAACACATAAAACACATATACACAGAGATTTTCCCCTAGATCCCAAAACTGGGACTACTAGCTTGATTTTTCATTATGTTCCTTTCAATGTTACAATACGTATTTATACATGCTGAAGCATCCAATACCATGGACCAAAAACCATCGCGTCCAAAATCATGGACCGAAAAACCATCATGTCCAAAACCATGTGCGAAAGTCAAGCACAAAACCATAGGTAGGTCCGCCCAACCTAATATAGGGTCCAAAAAACAAAATTTTAAGGGGGGTTACCTGCACCACTCAAACACCTTGTGACCCCCCCGCTACGAAATCAGTGGAATGAAGGTTAACTACGTGGGCTAGTCGTGGAAAGAATATAACACAACCCAACAAGGATCACAACTTACATGGATATGTATCTATGCTTGCTTGCAGGTTTTCTGACGACGGACTCCGGTTCTTCGCATCCACTTGTAAAGCATTTCACCCCTCACTCTAGTTTGGCCTTCATGCTTTAGGAGGCATCTTTTACATAGATTTTTGTCACTGTCCCTATACTCCCCATCCATGATCTTGGAGGACCTCTATAGTGCACCCAAAATTCTTTCCCATCATGAAGAAACTCCCAATATGTCCCTCTTCATGAGTAGAATAATTCCCCTTGGCATCATTTCCCAAGAATCTTCCTTTTATCCCAGTTTACGAGGCCGGTGCTACTGACCAATTTCTTCCTCGCGGCAATTTTCAGAAACTAAAACTAACCCTATCTCAGTACGAAGCGACCGAGCCATTCGCCAATTGCGCCAATCCTCTTTTGGCAAGTTTTTTAAATATGGAGTCGAAGCTTCCCACTCTAGAAGCTTTGTAACAGAAGTC
This sequence comes from Pinus taeda, assembly GCA_000404065.3. NCBI lineage: Eukaryota > Viridiplantae > Streptophyta > Pinopsida > Pinales > Pinaceae > Pinus > Pinus taeda. Next base: position 104,134 of record APFE031651843.1, read on the forward strand.
TGGTAGATGGCTGGGTTGGATGGAGCCAAGGAAGTTAGTTTGGGCTCCTTTCCCCTATTAGGATGTAACAAACTCAAGAGATAAGACCTTGTCCCATGATGAAAGGAACCATCTCCCATCCATCCAAGCTATATAAACCTCTCTTTTCCCAAGCTCAACTAGTTTTGGAGTCAGTTTGAATGATCAACAAAACATCTATAGCTTGTATATTTCTAGTGTATGTTTGAGGGAGAATAGTGTGTTTTGGTTTGGTTTGAGACTATAGGGAAGAGGCCTTAAAAATTTCCATAGTTGGGGCTATCCATGAAGTGCTCGCAGAAGTGTGTGAACCCAGATACGTTGGAGGAGATCAGCAATGTCAAGGCATTGGTTGTAATCTCTTTCTGATTTATATGAATACAACTATTGATTTATTTCCTACATGAAGTGTTATTTTAAATCCTTATGGCTTAATGTTCCTTGACCTATTAAGTAGGCTGAATAAAATATTGTATGCTATCACATTTATTGTTGTTGTTTGTTTTCTTGTTTCAGGTATTCGAAGGAAGGAAACAGAAGATAGCTGGAGTGAGGAAGCAGGATCATCACCAAGTGGAATAGTATTCTAAGAGGTATGCCCTCTTAATTGATTCTAGCTTAAGGATATTTTCCATAGATTGTTTGTTTGTGACTAGACCCATTGTCTCATGTTAGAGGGATTTTTTGTGTCTGCACTGAGAATTTACATGCACCACACTGAATCTGTGTACCACACTTCTAAGACTTTGGGAATACGAGGAAAATTTCTAAGAAGGTGGTCACCCTAACATCACATGAAAGGGAATTTCACTTCCCAGGGACGATTGGAAGATTTTTCTAGATCACTTGCATCCGTAGAAATGGCTGCTTGGTTGCCCCCTTACTTATTTTTCTTCTTCTTCTTCGTCCTCTTCTTATTTTTCTTAGATTCCTAGTTACTAGAATCCAGACTTTCACTAGGAGAAGAGGAGGAATTGGGTGAAAAAATAGGTGAAGAAGGTGAGGGGTCAACTTTAGGATCAACATGAAGTTGATGTTGCTCAGGAGGAGGAGAACTTGGTTGAAAAACAGTTTGGACACTCGGAATGATTGAGGTCGAAAATAACCAAACCAGAAAACCAATGGTAAAACCAGGAAGGGAGAAATTTGGCATATAAGGAGCACTAACATTTCCAAAAGAAGGAAAAGGACTAGGATTCTCGTCACAAGGGTTTCCTTGGTTCATGAACTCAAGAATCATTAGTCTCAACCTAAGATATACTAAGGAGTATTTCAACAATAAGGATGTTTTTCTGCAATAACCTCACACCTACAGGAATAGGAAACCTCATCAGTTTACTATCCTGCATATTAAACCTTGCAGTATTGTCTTGACATACTTTCTCTGGTTTAACCAAAGCTTCCTCTTTTCTCGGTCTCTTTTAATTTCCATGCCCAAAATATAGTTTGTAGCACCAAGATCTTTCATGTCGAATTTGGAGGACAATTGGGTCTTCAAATCCTGGATAATTTCTTTGTCATTTCCAACCAGCAACATATCATCCACATACAAGACCAGATTAATAACATGGTCACCAATTAATTTAAAATACACACAGTGATTTGCTTTGCTTCTGGTGAAGCCAAGTCCTCGTATAAATGTATCAAATTTCTAATACCACATCCTTGGTGACTGTTTTAACCCATACAAAGACTTCTTTAACTTGCATACCATTTCTTTCGTACCCTTCACCACAAAACCTTCAGGTTGCTTCATGTAGATTTCATCTTACAAATCCCCGTGAAGAAATGATGTCTTCACATACATTTGTTCTACCTCAAAATCAAAAGTAGCAACAACAGATAAAAGTAATCTAATAGAAGTTACCTTGGCAACAGGAGAAAAATATCACCAAAATCAATTCCCGACACCTGGGAATAACCTTCTGCTACCAACCGAGTTTTGTATTTCTCCACCTTCCCTTCTGCATTTGTCTTCTTTTTAAACACCCACTTGCTGCCAATGGGTTTCTTTCTAGCTGGAAACTCTATCAGATCCCAAGCCTCATTTTTGTGCAAAGATGCCATTTCATCAACCATGGACTCTTTCTAGAGTTTTCCATCCTCTGAATCCACTACTTCCTTCATAGTTCTGGGATCATCGTCAGTGACAGACGAAGAAAAATTTGAACAGAAAGGAGATGGACTATACCTTTCTAGCTTCCTTCTTTCTTGAACTGATCTTCTCACAGCTGGAGTTTGTGGCTCTTCATCTTCTGATTCCTCCTCTACTACAGAGTTTGATTCTTCCTCCTTTAGTTCAAACTCTATCTTCATAGGTTCCTTTGGTTGGACTTCATGTTTAATAACATCTTTAACCTCTCTGAACACCACATCTCGAATGTACACAACATTCCTTGTTACTGGGTTCCAAAGCTTATAACTCTTTAAACCATCCTTATACCCAATAAAGATGCACTTTTCAGATTTACTATCCAACTTG